>WSYH01007521.1:0-32821 GCA_036426205.1 Ascaphus truei | reverse complement strand
TATTTATATTAGTTAAAATTAGTGTCAAAATCCTTGAAATCAATGGACAACTGACAATGGTAACAAAACACATAAAACAGACAAAAATCCACAATACTAAAACTGAGCCATAGCATTGTTACTCTCTATGGCTATACGATTCTAAGCATTAGTGAGTTCTCACTTAACTGGTATATACTCTGCATAGCATTTCAGTATATACATGCGCATGGTCAGTCCACCGTCACCTGTATCTACTTTACAGGCCTTTTAACTTTGTCATTGCTGAACTAGGGGGTTAACTATTTTGTTCATGTGAGCTTCTCTCTGCTAATTAGCAGATAGGTTAGATCTTCTCCCTCCCCCCTAGGCTCAGTTTTAGTATTGTGGATTTTTGTCTGTTTTATGTGTTTTGTTACCATTGTCAGTTGTCCATTGATTTCAACGATTTTGACACTAATTTTAACTAAATAAATAAAGTATTATAATTTTAAGTTACTCACCATATACATTACACAACACCAACGAGTGCTGTCCATAGGGTTCTTTGTCTTCTTCTAGTAATAATTCTGTTCTCTCCCCTTATTGTACCGTTGTTGACTTCAATCTACCACATATTACAGGTGATGCGAGGGTCTCATCCCTTCCCCTTCCCCCATTTTTGTATATTGTGAGTTGTAACCACTTATCTTCCATATTTTTTAATTAAAACTGTGTTTGCCATGGGTTGTTTCTGCACTTTTCTTTTCTTTCTTCTTTTTTCATACATGCTTGTGAGAGGACTGGACATTCAGATTGAGAAGCTGCATACCCCATACAGAAATAATACCAAGTCATTGGTATGTGAAATCTGCTCCAATACAGATAAGGAACTTTGATTTGGGGATTTCTCCTATATTTTCTTGCTGGACTATTAATTGGTGGACTATACCTGGACCGTTTTTCTATATATTTTTAAAATATTTGGTGTTTATATCTCAGTATTGTTTTCACTTTTGTGTTTTGATACACATACACACATATTTTTATTTTTAATTTCTTATGTAGTAGAACACTTTTTACAGTGCACATTTTTTCTCACCTAAAAATTATAAATGTTAGCTTTAATATACAAAAGTAGTATAGTGCTTATGATACAGAAAAAAAAGATTTTACAAAAACATACAATACAGTAAATGCAGACAGTTTAATCAAATTAAAAAGAGTAAAAATAGACTATCAATTTAACATTTCCCACAACATCATCAGATTTTCAAAGAGGCTAAATGTGTAAATATGGAAAATCATGTGTTCAGTAGACAAACACAGCCTCTATGACTTTCAACTTCATATTCTGACTGCATATTTTTAAACTCTTACATTGAGCAGAGAATAAGCCCACCATCGGGGCAGTCCTCCTAACCTCCCTCATCAAATATCAGTGACACCTTTATGGCTCAAAGAGAATAAAAGGTTTTCTTTTGAATAAAATGTGCCAGAATATAGGAAATATCTAAAAAAATTTCATCCCTGTAATTCCATGAATATTGTAATGCAAATTTGCTTCAGTTAAAGAACAATTTTTCATCGGATTAATTAGTATCAGACACAAATGGATATCTGACCTTGCCCCCTCAAAGTAGTTGGACTGTTATCAATTATTTAATTCAGCTTATTGTAAATGTTACAACTATAATTTGTAATTCTCGTGAATTGTTGTGAGACCCATTATATGTCATATTTACTAAATTGACACAATTTTAACTATCTTCGACCATACTCTCATGCATTCTACAGAACCTTTCAGGAATCTCTTTAAAGTTATATTAAAAGCTTTTCGTTTATATCCATTGTAAGAAACGAGTTTGGACTCCCAATTTCCTAAAAGTGGTTTTGGACTCAGATAACCTCACTCCTAGATAAACAAAGGAAATCAGGCCATTGCACTGACTTAACCTGCCATAAAAAACATTCCATGTATTTTAAGATACAACTTGCAACTCGCATAACCTCCGGTGTGGGGATTATTAAAAATTAAATATGCACATGTCTTTAGACACAAGGGAACTGGGATTTCAGGACTGGGCCATGCATCACCCACTTTTAATTGGAGGGAACAGGGATTGGTAGACATAGTACAACTGATAAACAAAAAATGGAGACTCTGCAAAAACCTTGAAAGACTTAGAGAACAAATTCAACATGCATAATTGCTTCTCACAAGTCAAACATTATTAAAATGAGCTGTTTATACAAAATCCACAAGAATTTGATGACAATGTTTTAGAATCGACATTAAAAATGGCAAAAAAAATAAATAATAAATTAGATAAACTTACTGACAATCCCCAAGGCTGAGAGAATGTTAATGGCAAGGATGTGAGCTCGCTGAACAAAAGATATTCCAGAACTTGCCCAACATGAGATAATAACAAAGGGATGAAAAATACCTTTAAAACACCAAAAGCTCCTAGGCTAATCAAAGTTGGTTTGCTATGCGAGAAGTGTTTTTTTTGGTAATTTAAAGTAATTTTCCCATCCTCTAAATTAAAGAAAGAAGAAACATGAGTAATTAAAATAAAATACACATGACTAAGAAAGTGTGAGTTTTTTTTATTTATGACCTTTTTAAAGGGAAACTGCTTAAGCAAATTGTAAACAAACAAAAAAAACCATTCTATACAGACATGTGGCTGTTGTTTTATGTACCATCACATCCAACAGATAGAGGACAGACTTTGTTGGTGTGTCCAATATAATCTCAAACAGACCAACTAAACCAGTTGTCACTGACCTTTGTTACTCTAATTCTCACTCCCGACACTCTCAACAGATACTCATTACAATCTCAACTATAATCAATGTCACAAGGCAATGTCTTGGACAGGTCACAAAAACTGTTGGGGAAGTAATATTTTTTCACAGTTGGTGTCACATTACACAAACTACCAGAGAGCTCTGACTAAACGGTCTTAGAAATTTAATTAGGAGTAAATACCCTTCTTAGACAGGTTTTCTCATAAAATCTCACTGAAAAAAGAAGTGTTCCCAGAGGATTTATACCATGTTATTATGTTAAGCATGTTGGCTGGTGTCAGCTTTTGTGTAGCCATCCAGATTTCTTCTTGGCAAAGTTTTCAAACGCATTGTTGCGTACAGTTGTAGGTGTTCTGTCCGCTAAAAATATTAACGCAATATTTACCAATTTGGCGGATGTATACACAGAATATTAGAATTTGTAATATTTCTGTATTGAGTTCATACCTAACAATCAAGCACATATTCATAAAGCTCTGTTAGCTATTTAACGTGACGTCACCTATGGTTTTTTAAAATGCGCCTGATGTGTGAGTTATAGTAATCCGCGAATATAATAATATAATAAAACAGCGAAGTGGCACATCTCTAATAACAAACCTTCAAGTTGAAGCCTTCATCAATTGATATGCATAGAATTTGAAATACATTTCTTAAAAGGCAAGAGCACATAGCTGCCAAAGATACTGGTAATGTGAAGCCTTACAAACCACTTTCACCATAGCAAACCAAAATTGTTTTAAACTAGGTATTCAATCAGTTTACATTCTTATGTTAACTTGCTCCAAACAATGCCTGGTTTAAATATGTCATAAAAATGTCACAACTGAGGTATGGTATTCGTGCTGCAGCTGTTTTTATAGAACGTCAATCATGCTTTCTGTATAAATACTATATGCGCGTTTCTCTACCAATTATCACAAGTCTCACTTCAACAATATACAGCATAGTTTTGTGGTGGCTGTATGTCCATGACATGCGATGCCCAAAACCCTGAAAATGTAAAATATAGATTAAAAAAAGATATTAATTACATGACTAAAGGGTGTGTGATGAAGTTTCAAATTCAAGCTTAAGATTCTTGATTGTTTTTGTTGACCAAAGTTGAAATCAGAGAAAGATATTCGTAGGTGGCGGCACAGTAACAAATTAGGCGTAGCCCTGAAACAGCCAGAGTTTTCCCATCACCCTCTCTTTCTGCACAATGTCATCAAATCCACCCACAAATGTTTATATATAAACATTGATATATTACAATTTATTTTGTGTGCGCATGCGCTACGCCATCCACTTTCTCACTGTTGTGTCACAGTGTGAGGGAAAGGGAACAGGTTGTGGGTGGAAGGCTAGTTGTGTGAGTAGTATAGGTAATAGGGACTTTAAAGAGTAGGCCACAGGCAGGCACAGGAGCGGGTGACAGTGAAAGTGAATAAGAGGCGCCAAAACTGGTGAGTGACTTGTATTTGGGAATTAAAGGTGTAATATTTCTAAATAAAAACTTTCAATCGTAGAAATATATAGTGGCTATCCGTGAAATATTAATTCATTCGAGTTGTAATTATAAAATCGTAAAAAGAAAACTGAATATTGGTATCTCCCTTTGTTTCCAGTGATGGCGTTGCAGCTCCTTCCTGACCCTCCTGTAGGGTTTTCAACACAGTAGGAAAGTGGAGGTTAGATCAATCTCATTTTTTTGTAAATATAAATCGCGTATAAAGATGTCTCATCGATTCATGCCGCTTCATTGCTCCAAAATATAATAGGAAAAGAGGACAGATATTAAAAATGCTAATTTAAAATGCTGAAATGGTTTACGACCAATATCTAATCAAAGGTTTAAACAACCCTCAGTCTTTATTACCTGACCAGATCATGCCATGTAACACCACTGTCCGCAAACAGTAGATTAGAGGACTGCTTACTGCTTATATGCTTGTCTCTTCTGTCTTCTTCTGATAATTATTTCTGTGTATTGTTAGGCTTGATTAAGCTTGATATAGATGCACATTTGAATTAGGGGGCTATAACTGGATACGGACTAGATACGTGCCCCAGAGCTAAGTATCACACTTTGTGAGCTCCTGTGTACACTACTCACGACAATCTTGATAACTATTTATATCTGTGTATTGTTAGGCTTCTTAACCCTCTATTTAGGGGTCCTTTAAGACCAGAGATATTAGAGCATTGTTACTTTCTATGGCTATACGATTCTAAGCATTAGTGAGTTCTCACTCAACTGTTATATACTCTGCATAGAATTTCAGTATATACATGTGCATGGTCAGTCCACCGTCACCTGTATCTACTTTACAGGCCTTTTAACTTTGTCATTTCTGAACTAGGGGGTTAACTATTTTGTTAATGTGAGCTTCTCTCTGCTAATTAGCAGATAGGTTAGATCTTCTCCCTCCCCCCTAGGTCTCAGTTTTAGTATTGTGGATTTTTGTCTGTTTTATGTGTTTTGTTACCATTGTCAGTTGTCCATTGATTTCAACGATTTTGACACTAATTTTAACTAATATAAATAAAGTATTATAATTTTAAGTTACTCACCATTACATTACCACACACAACGAGTGCTGTCCATAGGGTGTCTTTGTCTTCTAGTAATAATTCTGTTCTCTCCCCTTATTGTACCGTTGTTGACTTCACTCTACCACATATTACAGGCTGATGCGAGGGTCTCCATCCCTTCCCCCTTCCCCCATTTTTGTAATATTGTGAGTTGTACACCACTTATCTTCCATATTTTTTAATTAAAACTGTGTTTTGCCATGGGTGTTTCTGCACTTTTCTTTTCTTCTTTTTCATACATGCTGTGAGAGGACTCGGACATCTCAGATTGAGAGCTGCATACCCCATACAGAAATAATACCAAGTCATTGGTATGTGAAATCTGCTCCAATACAGATAAGGAACTTTGATTTGGGGATTTCTCCTATATTTTCTTGCTGGACTATTAATTGGTGGACTATACCTGGACAGTTTTTCTATATATTTTCTAAAATATTTGTTGTTTATATCTCAGTATTGTTTTCACTTTTGTGTTTGATACACATACACACATATTTTTATTTATTAATTTCTTATGTAGTAGAACACTTTTTACAGTGCACATTTTCTTCTCACCTAAATAATTATAAAATGTTAGCTTTAATATACAAAAGTAGTATAGTGCTTATGATACAGAAAAAAAGATTATTACAAAAACATACAATACAGTAAATGCAGACAGTTTAATCAAATAAAAAGAGTAAAATAGACTATCAATTTACATTTCCACACAACATCATCAGATTCCTTCAAAGAGGCTAAATGTTGTAAATATGGAAATCCATGTGTTCAGTAGACAAACACAGCCTCTATGACTTTCAACTTCATATTCTGACTGCATATTTTTTAACCTCTTACATTGAGCAGAGCATAAGCCCACCATCGGGGCATGTCCTTAACCTCCCTCATCAATATCAGTGACACCTTTATGGCTCAAAGAGAATAAAAGGTTTTCTTTTGAATTAAAATGTGCCAGAATATAGGAAATATCTAAAAATTTCATCCCTGTAATTCCATGAATATTGTAATGCAAATTTGCTTCAGTTAAAGATACAATTTTTCATCGGATTAATTTTACGTATCAGACACAAATGGATATCTGACCTTTGCCCCCTCACAGTAGTGGACTGTTTATCATTATTTAATTCAGCTTATTGTAAATGTTACAACTATATATTTGTAATTCTCGTGAATTGTTGTGAGACCCATTATATGTCATATTTACTAAATTGACACAAATTTTAACTATCTTCCTGACCATACTCTCATGCATTCTACAGAACCTTTCAGGAATCTCTTTAAAGTTATATTAAAAGCTTTCTTGTTTATATCCATTGTAAGAAACGAGTTGTGACTCCCCAATTTCCTAAAGCTGGTTTTGGACTCAGATAACCTCACTCCTAGATAAACAAAGGAAATCAGGCCATTGCACTGACTTAACCTGCCATAAAAACAATTCCATGTATTTTTAAGATACAACTTGCAACTCGCCATAACCTCCGGTGTGCGAGATTATTAAAATATTAAATATGCCCTGTCTTTATGACACAAGGGAACCTGGGATTTCCAGACTGGGCCATGCATCACCCACTTTTTAATTGGAGGGAACAGGGATTGGTAGACATAGTACAACTGATAAACAAAAAATGGAGACTCTGCAAAACCTTTCAAGACTTAGAGAACAAATTCAACATTGCATAATTGCATTTCTACAAGTCAAACATTATTAAAATGAGCTGTTTATACAAAATCCACAAGAATTTGATGACAATGTTTTAGAATCGACATTAAAAATGGCAAAAAAAATAAATAAATTAGATAAACTTACTGACAATCCCCAAGGCTGAGAGAATGTTAATGGCAAGGATGTGAGCTCGCTGAACAAAAGATATTCCAGAACTTGCCCAACATGAGATAATAACAAAAGGGACTGAAAAATACCTTTAAAACACCAAGCATCCTAGGCTAATCCAAATGTTGGTTTGCTATGGCGAAGTGTTTTTTTTGGTAATTTAAAGTAATTTCATCCTCTAAATTAAAAGAAAGAAACATGAGTAATAAAATAAAATACATGACTAAGAAAGTGTGAGTTTTTTTTTATTTATTGACCTTTTTAAAGGGAATACTGCTTTAAGCAAATTGTAAAACAAACAAAAAAAACCATTCTATTTACAGAACATGTGGCTGTTGTTTTATGTACCATCACATCCAACAGATAGAGACAGACTTTGTTGGTGTTCCCAATATAATCTCAAACAGACCAACTAACCAGTTGTCACTGACCTTTGTTACTCTAATTCTCACTCCCGACACTCTCAACAGATACTCATTACATCTCAACTATTAATCAATGTCACAAGGCAATGTCTTGGACAGGTCACAAACTGTTTGGGAGTAATATTTTTTCACAGTTGGTGTCACATTACACAACTAACCAGAGAGCTCTGACTAAACGGTCTTAGAAATTAATTAGGAGTAAATACCCTTCTTAGACAGGTTTCTCATAAAATCTCACTGAAAAAAGAAGTGTTCCCAGAGGATTTATACCATGTTATTTATGTTAAGCACTGTTGCTGGGTGTCAGCTTTTGTGTAGCCATCCAGATTTTTCTTTGGCAAAGTTTTCAAAAGCATTGTTGCGTACAGTTGTAGGTGTTCTGATCCGCTTAAAAATAATTAACGCAATATTTACCAATTTGGCTGAGTATACACAGAATATTAGAATTTGTACATATTTCTGTATTGAGTTCAACCTAACACTCAAGCACATATTCATAAAGCTCTGTTAGCCTATTTAACGTGACGTTCACCTATGTGTTTTTTAAAATGCGCCTGATGTGAGATTGAACCGCGAATAAACAGCGAAGTGGCACATCTCTAATAACAAACCTTCAAGTTGAAGCATTCCATCAATTAGATTGCATAGAATTTGAAATACATTTCTTAAAAGGCAAGAGCACATAGCTGCCAAAGATACTGGTACTGTGAAGCCTTAAAACCACTTCACCATAGCAAACCAAATTCGTTTAAACTAGGTATTCAATCAGTTTACATTCTTATGTTAACTATGCTCCAAACAATGCCTGTTTAAATATGTACATTAAAAATGTCACAACTTGAGGTATGGTATTCCGTGCAGCTGTTTTAATAAGAACGTCAATCATGCTTTCTGTATAAATACTATATGCGCGTTTCTCTACCAATTATCACAAGTCCACTTCAACAATATACAGCATAGTTTTGGTGGCTGTATGTCCATGACATGCGCATGCCCAAAACCCTGAAAATGTAAAATATAGATTAAAAAAAGATATTAATTACATTGACTAAAGGGTGAAAGTTTCAAAATTCAAGCTTAAGATTCTTTGATTGTTTTGACCAAAGTTGAATCCAGAGAAAGATATTCGTAGGTGGCTTGGACAGTAACAAATTAGGGCGTATGCTCCTGAAACAGCCAGAGTTTTCCCATCACCCTCTCTTTCTGCAAATGTCATCAAATCCACCCACAAATGTTTATATATAAACATTTGATATATTACATTTTATTTGTGTGCGCATGCGCTAAGCCCATCCCACTTTCTCACTGTTGTTGTTCACAGTGTGAGGAAAGGGAACAGGTTGTGGGCTGGAGGCTTAGTTAGTGTGTGAGTAGGTAATAGGGACTTTAAAGAGTAGGCACAGGCAGGCACAGGAGGTGACAGTGAAAGTGAATAAGAGGCGCAAAAACTGGTGACTTGTAATTTGTGAATAAAGGTGTATATATTTCTAAATAAACTTTCAATCGTATAAAATATATAGTGGCTATCCGTGAAATATTAATTCCCTTAGACGTGTAATTAATAAAAATCTTAAAAAGAAACTGAATCTTGGTATCTCCCTTTTGTTTTCCATGTATGGGTGCAGCTCCTTCCTGACCCTCCTGTAGGGTTTCAATACAGCTAGGAAAGTGGAGGTTAGATCAACTCTCATTTTTTTAAATAATAAATCGCTGTATAATAGATGTCTCATCTGATTCATGCCGCTCTCATTGCTCCAAAATATAATAGGAAAGAGGACAGATATTAAAAATGCTATTTTAATATGCTTAAATGGTTTACGACCAATATCTAATCATAAGTTTAAAACAACCCCCTAGCTCATTCTATTCACTGAACCAGCTCATGCCATGTAGCACCACTGTCACAGCAAACAGTAGATTAGAGCTGTACTGCTTTTGCTTGTCTCTCTGTCTCTCTGTCTCTCTCTCTCCCTTTTCCTACCCGGTAGATGTGATGGCTGCCTTTCCACCTATTTACTTACAGTACTCTCGCCTAACACATCCCTAGCGAGCCACTGCCAGTAGCCAGTGTTTGTGTGTTGAAAAAACAGGATATTCAGCACTCGTGCTGTGTGATGGTGTGGATGATCCCTTTGCAGCATGTACATAAAGCGTCTCCCCAGAAACTCTCAAATCTAGGTGAACCCCCCTGAGAAAGGGGGGAAGGCACCCTGAAAAACAAGATAATAAAAAATTATCGAAGTACTTGGTACGAAACGCGTAGAGGTCACGACAGGTCATCCTGCGCGTGTATGCTGGTAAGCTGAGACGGAGCCTGCAGGAGACAGCAGCGGTTTTATCCATCTCCGCGGTGCCGAGATCCGGATCCTGTGCAGACACCGCGAGTCTGCTGACTGTCTCAGTGTGAGTGTCCGTTTCCCCTTGCCAGTGCCCAACCCTATGGCGGTTTCTATACAAATCTGTTGATAGGTTGTTTTCATGTTTGTTTTTTTCTTTCATGTTTTTTATATAAATTTCACTGTATTTGTATACTGTGCAGCTTAGGGTTTAGTTACCATTAGGTGTTCTCCTTGGTAGTACTTAGCCGTCCAGCTGCACAGCTGTTCTGAGGTGGGGTTGGATCCCCTCAGTTTTTGTGTATTTTTAATAAATTACCTTCCACTAATCCCTGGTGGGCATTTGTGCATTTTTGAAGTGAAACTTTTTTAGTGGTACCTATTCTGATGGAGTAAAATGGGAGAGTTGGGGGCGAAATGTGAAACGTAAGTGACGTCACGGCTCCCCCCACCCTCCCCCCGCATCTACTGTGACCTGCGGCGGCGGCGGCGATAGCCGCCGGCGCCGCTCCTAACGGCCGCCGTTACCCCCACATGTCAGCTGCCATGGGTATAGCAAGATGGCTGCCACAGAGCTTCCGGTGCTAGAGTGAAAGGTGTAGCAAGCGCGGGGATTTTAAATCAGACTCAGTGAGCCGCTGCTCAGCCTCTCACCTCCCTCCCCTTCCCTGTGTCCCGCTGACTGAGCGCTGCCGGGGCCAGAGGAGAGGAGCCCAGGGATCATGGAGGGTAACCGGGAGGAAGCAGAGCAGTGTGTCGCTGACATGCTGAATTGCCGATGGAGGGAGGAGGGAGGAGGGAGGAGGGAGGAGGGAGGAGGGGGGAGGGGGGAGGGAGGGGTCAATGGGGGCGGATGGCGAGGAAAGCCTGAGGGAGGAGGGAGGCGTGGAGGGAGGAGGCGAGGGGGGAGGGATGGAGGGGGGGGGGGAGGAGGGAGGGGGGGGAGTTATTCTCTTGGGAGGAGGGATGCGAGAGCGGAGGGGAGGGGAGGAGAGGGACCTGGCAACGATGTCCACATAGAAGGATATCATAAAGGACGGAATAGGCTGTGGGACAAGAGGAGGAGAGGGAACATAACATGAAAAGATCACAATACTAGTGATCTGTGTGCGTGCAGTTGAGTAGAAGGACAGTGGCAAGAAAGAGGAGTGAAGATTGCCTAGCAACTTTGCAGCGACCAGACCGTTACATTGTGTGTGTCGTCGTGTGTGTGTGTGGTGTGTGGTGTTGTGTCGTGGTGTGTGGTTGTGGGTGGTGTTGTTGTGTGTGGGTGTGGTGTGTGTGTGATAATGAGTTAACGTGTTACAGTCAGTGTCAGATGCTGCTTCTGTGGTTTGAGATAGATGCATGCCGCTCTCTGTTTGTGTCCTGTGCTATCTGATAATTTTTTTTACTGCACCGACGACATTTATTCGAGCAAATACCCAGTATGTACCTGGCAGATACCTGGAATGCGCCGCTCCTCACCTCTGACAAGCCCCGTTGCGTTTGCCTTCCCAGCCTGGGTTCATGCCTGGCTGACGGGCGGTTGATCTGTTAAATGATAATGATTAGGATTTAATAGGCTGCAATGCTTCGCGTGTCTACCAGATGGCATAAATTCATGAATTGTAATGCAGTATATATATATATACTGTGCAGTATTGCAGCCAGCGGGAATAAAATGCTTCAATCCCTGCCTGGAAAATAACCCAATGCACTCGGGCAGAAAACAGTCACAAACCTCAATACACCCGGGTATACCCGAATTCGTGGGACTAGCCGAGCTCGAATAAAGTGTGTCGCCAGTGTATGCACTGAAGGAACCATCCAGACTGGCATGAGCCTTCAGCAGAACAATGAAAGACTGTCAAACAGGACACACTAAACACTGGAAATCTCAGTGCTAGTAAATACTCAGGGTTAATGAAATAGCAAGGTATCTGTATGACAAATCTCAACTGTCAACCCAAATGAAATATAACATTCTTCTGTGTACTGGAAATATCTGATCTATACAAAGTCAGCAATATATCAGATTGTAAAATGCAGTGGTCACAGTACTAATACAACCTCAGTGGTGCTGTGCTTGACTGCAACAGAGAGCACAGTTATTTGAGCAAAGGACACTATAATAATGGTACTAATTTTACAAACATGGTGTATTCATGCAGAATATAAAGGGTGAGACTATTTGTAAAACACATCTCAGTCACACGCACAGTCACAGTCACACGCACAGTCACACACACACACAGTCACCCGCACACTCACAGTCACCCGCACACGCACACTCAGTCACACGCAGTCACACACACAGTCACCCGCACACTCACAGTCACCCGCACACTCACAGTCACCTGCACACTCACAGTCACCCGCACACTCACCCGCACACTCACAGTCACCTGCACACTCACTCGCACACTCACCCACACACGCAGTCACCCGCACACTCACCCGCACATGCAGTCACCCGCACACTCACCCGCAGTCGCAGTCACACGCAGTCGCAGTCACTCTCAGTCAACCGCACACTCAGTCACCCGCACACACGAGGAATTCACACTTAGTGCAAATAGCTAATACAGGCGATGTGTGCAGAGCACGCGCATTCTAAGTCAAATTTATTTGCGTTTTGTCAATGAAATTGTATTTTGATTTTTAATTAAAACATCACCAACACAAATACAATTTCTGTGACAAAAGTCAAAGAAGTTTCACTTACTATGCGCGTGCACAGCACACACAGCTTTTTTTATTATAGTGTTTGTGTGTTGTTTATTTTCAAATGAAACTGTTGCTTTATGCTTTGCCTCTTAGAGTTAGAGCATACTAGTTGCCGATTTTCATATGGATCCAATGTGGGATCGGTTTGTTCTATTTCAGGATCTTGGCAAGAAACAAATTGGTTTGGAATGTCTTGTCCTGTGGGACCCAGATAAGAAAACGACATACAGTAGGGCACTAAGGATTTCCTCAAAAATAATTTATTAGGCCAACAGCATAAGCGACGTTTCGACTGCTCTTGCAGTCTTTCACAAGTGGAGTAGTGTGATTCACATCAGCTGACGAAGCTGTAGCCCAGCGAAACGCATTGAGTCCTTACCGGTGTAAACAAACAAGAGGATCAAGTGAGGATCGGGAGAGGTCTGATCTTCATTTCTGGGTTGCCGTAAAAAGAAGTGACGCCGCCAGATGTTCGATCACAACAGACCCGTGACAGCGGGAGCTGTGAGATCACGGCTCGTCCTGCATTCGGGAGTCCCTGATATATTATTTTTAATGAGTTAAAGAACTTATGTCTTGTAAGTTTTGAATTTGAAGGGCTTTTATTGTGTGATAAGTAACTTTTGATACTGCCTATACATCCGCACTATTTGTTGTGTTTTTAGCTCTCTCAATCTGAGATCACCAAAGTTTAAAGACCACTCTACACATCATTTACCACTTTGCCACTGATTGTGATTTTCCTGATTTTACCACTCCAATGGAGGTTACTTCATTTTTGTACATACACATTTCCTGCAATACTGCTCTATGTAGTTGTTTCTGTTTCTCCTTATCCCTCTGTGCCGCCCCCCACTCCCCTTTTCTTTGAGGATTACTTTTGAAGAGATTATCGAGACAGTTTCTACCTGAAGGGTTGAGTGGAGGAATACATCGTATATACAGGTATAGATAATTTAATTTTTTTCACTATATATTATTGTAAATTCACTTATGTCACTTTATCTGCACTGATTGTGCTGACGTATACAACCCAGTCATTAATTTTATACTTTTGTACATCTAATACATGTTATTGATTTAATTGTTTGCCAGTTATGCTTGACTTTCCTGGGTTCTGGTTTATGGTGATTGTTTATTGGCTGTGTGGGAACGCCACCCTAGGTTTTTTGGGGTTCTTGCTGTTTTCAAGAGAATCAGTGTCAGGAGGCAGGAATGAACTGTCACCAATATACGCCTCAATTATGTTCATAGCACTTGTTGCATTACAGGTGTCTGCTGCTTCAGCGCTAGGGCAAACCATGCCATAGTGATGTAGCGTATCCAATAGTTATGATCCTCCATGATGACTTCTGCTGCTAGTAATGTCAACGTCATACCACCTACAGTACTACCACCCCTACCACCACCACTATTTATAAAACCAAAAGCCACTTGACTTGAGAGGAAGAAAGCAGTATAGCTAGTGATGATGGAGCTTTTTGTTTTTTGTTGTATACAGTACGTTTGGTCACACACATTAGCACTCCCTTTGACACAAATATATACATGATGTGGTGGGTGTTGGGTTCAGAGCTTACAGGGAGGGTGTGTCTTTGAAGAGAGGATCTAAAAGTGTATCCTGAAGATATTCTCCTTTTCATACGTGCAACACGGTGGTCATTTCTCAGGGATAATCTGTGTTATGCAAGGATCATCTTACAGCTCACAAGAGCAGTAGCTTCCTACACAGCTCTCCTGTCAGATGCTACTAACTACAGTAGGTTGCAGAAAGGCTTCATCCAGTTGCCTGGCATGCTCCATTATATAATCATTGATCGCCTTCTGCTACTTATGGTGATGCTCAAGCATATTTAATTTTGAATTCAGCATTTAGACACCTCCATTTTTAGCTTGTGACAAGGGTGGTTGGTTTGCTTTTTTTTCAGGCTAGACATGACTTTAAGGGTTAGGTAGGATCTGCTAACGTGAGCACATAACTTTCTGGAAACTGAAAAAATCTCTGCACATTCCTACACCGAGCTAGGAAACAAGTGACTATTAATTTGAGTACATGTGCAAAACAAGGAATGTGTTTCATGTTGCGCTGTTTTAGTATTGCAACCAAGTTGGAACCATTATCCCCCACAACAAACCCAACCTCAAGTGCCCAATGGAGTTAGCCACCGCTCTATCACCTAACTGCTTCCTTAGATACACATCTCCATATTGGGTGCCGGTAGCCACTCCGTAATTCAAAGCTTCCTATTGGCCTACGTGACCAGGACACTTAAACTTACAGAAGATACCAGCATTCCCATCATAGGTCTGTATGACCAAAAGCAGGGGGTTCCCAGAGCTGAGATGAATGAGGTTAAACTGCGGAGACCCCCTGCTTCAACTGTATGGTAAAAATAATAATTAAAAGACTATGAATTGCTCCTTTAAGAGCTGCTCAGGGTGACACAAAGAGAGACTGCTTCTCTCTGGGACTCTCTGCGCAGGTCTATCAGGCTGCTGGCTAGATTGGTAGGATAAATGCTGTGGTTGCCCTATTCAGAAGCAGGGATCCACGTAGTATCAATCCTCCCAGCCTGCTTTCTATTTTTGTGACTGTGCTCACACATGGCCACACTGCAGTCCGGCGGCCTCGTATTAACGCAGCACTGAGAACAGTAAGTCTTGCTACATCTCTACAATCTTTTTTTTCAGGGTCCTATTGAGAGCCATTGTGGCTCCATAGGCTTTCATGGAGGGAGCATAGGTAGCCTCACTAAAACACAACCGGCTCATTTTCACTAAGCTTTTAAGGCGTTGTAAGATGTCCTATGACTTAGCACTGCTTACTAAGAATGGTTTTCAGAAGCCCAGTTGATTTGTAATAGATCTAATCATTCTAAATGTTTTCTGTAGGGACTTACTTTTATTTGTAGATGAATATATTCCTCTCTAATTTTATTCTGTATAAATAACGCCTTCCAACCTTAAGGTTTTGTCAATGGATTTTTTGGTAGTGACTGAGTCCTGAAGTGGCTGTTTTAACTTAGCTAATTTTGTGCTTTGCACTTTCTAGTTAAAGGTTGAATAATGTACTTTTTCCATATACATGCGATCCATCAGATTCTGAACACTACAAATTGTGGAACACAATTTATATTATGATATTGGCATGCTATATCTGTCACTTGAACCTGTTAATGTGCCTCTTTTATATTTTCATGGCCATTTGTCCATAACTTTTTACATGTGGTTTTGACGTCTCACATAACACTGCCGATAGGCAGTAGGGTTGTGATTAGTTACTTTCAAGGGTAACTTACATATAATGCATGCAGTATCTACTTTCTGAGGGGAACATTTACTCATTGACACCAATACCTTTGTTCAAAATACGGAAATAAGAACTTCATAAACTATTTGCTTGTTATAACTACTTGTTATGGTTATATATTTTTACTTCAGTATTGTACAGGCGGCCTCCACAGTTTATAAAAACAACATCATGTTACCTGTTAATATTCGAGTGCCATCATCCCACAGATTTCATGAACTAGCAGAGCACAAACCAGGTGTGTTGTGGTTTCCTGGAGAAAGTTTTCCTAAAGAAAGTTCTGCAGAGTTGGTCTTTTTTGAGAAGCATTGCTTTGATTTGTCAAAGACAAATAAATGGTGGTAGTCGTGCTATGAATAAGGATGTGTAATCCGTTTTTTGTTTCACACATTAAGGATGTTTGGATTCTGTGAGACATTGATTGACATTTCCTTGACATGTCTTAACATACACTGGATGATTTTTTTTTTTATATTAATACATGCTCGGTAATAAGTGGATGACTTGGAATCATAAATCCAAACTTAATAGGATTCAGACATTGACTAGGGACATTTTTCTAGGATGACTTAGAAATTACATTTTTTCAGGACAATTTTTCTTTTGATAGTTGTATCATGAAAGAGTAGACCAAGGAAGTGCTACAGAAGTTACTAGAGTCTAGGGATTAGAGATGTGCAAGTTTATAAAAATTCAGTTTGCCAATGATTTCTTTTTTAAATTTTTGAAAACTTTGCCAAAGTTCGCTCAAACTTTTTACCAATTTTTTTGGCTAACATATTTTGGGTAAAATTGGGGAGTTTTTGTAGGAGAATCTACATACAAACAACATTTAATATGGTAAAATATGGCTGGGGGAGAATGAGAGGGAAAGAGGGAGAGCTAGTGAGAGAGGGAGAGGGACAGAGAGCGAGAATTAGAATCTATTTAGTAGATGGCCCATTTACTCTCTCTCCCTAAATTAGGGTCTGGATTAAAGATTTCAGGGGATTTCGCTTAGAAACTGTAGACTTTGCTTTTTTTGGCTATATAAAAATTGACAAATTTTGTTTGGTTGAGAGCTGAAGAACAACCTGAGTCAGAAACGATCAATCTTACTAACAAGGTAAAATAATGTAATGCAACTGCTTTTACCACACTACAGTATATACATTGTATAGAGATGCAGCAAGACTTACTGTCACTTGACTGTGGTGGTACAAATGCTAGAACAATATCGCTGCAGGGTACCCAATCAGGAACATTGACCCCCACAGCGTTACCGCAGCAGACCCTGTCATCTCACTTTTGCATTTTTTACCAATGCACTGGAGTCAGTAAGTCTTACTACATCAGTAGGTCCCAGTTTTATCCCACAGATAATAGGTACTCGTCATAGCCTTCAGATAAAAAACATACATTTTTCTACTATAGACCCTCTACAATGTGGCTTCCGCACTGCTCACTCGACTGAAACAGCCCTCACTAAAATAACTAATGACCTCCATGCTGCAAAAGACAGAGGTCATTACACTCTGCTCATATTACTTGACCTCTCTGCAGCATTTGACACCATGGACCACCCTCTTCTCCTTCACATTCTCCATACTCTTGATATTCATAACAAAGCTCTATCCTGGATCTCCTCTTACCTCTCCCATCGATCTTTCAATGTCTCCTCCTCCTCTAGCGGTCTCTCTGTGGGGGTACCCCAGGGCTCTGTCTTGGGACCTCTTCTCTTTTCTCTGTACATACTTTCTCTAGGTGACCTAATCAATCTCTTGGATTTAAATATCACCTCTATGCTGAGACACACAAATTTACTTTTCAACCCCTGACATTACACATGCTGTACAGACCAAAGTTTCTGAATGTCTCTCTGCACTATCATCCATGGCAAAAACAAAGCTCCTCATACTTCCTCCCAAACCTGGCCCTATTACCTCCTTCCACATTACTGTTGAAAGTACTATCAATCATCCAGTAGCCCAAACACGCTGCCTAGTGGTCACACTCAACTCCTCTCTCACATTCAAAATGTATCTAAAACCTGTCGCCTTTTGCTATGCGCTTTCCTATGTTCCTCGACTGCTAAAACTCTGAATGAGGCCCTCATTATCTCCCGTCTTGATTACTGTAACCTCCTGATGTCCGGCCTTCCTGCCTCTCACCTGTCTCCCCTACAATCTATCCTAAACGCTGCTGCAAGAATCACTGTACTCTTTCCTAAATCTGTCTAAGATTCACCCCTGCTGAAATCACTCTCCCCGCATCTCGCACTCAATTCTCCTCCTCACTTTTAAAGATTTACACTCTTCTGCAAATTGTATTTCCGGAAAAATAGAGTACCACATGGATCAGGATCAGGAAAAAATCAATTACCAGAGAGTGTGTCCCATAAAATGAAAAATATTTAATGAATCAACAGCAACCAGCTACTGTATATAACGGGGCAACAGAGGCCCCCACCAATGCATTTCGAGCATGGAGCTCTTTGTCAAGGTGCATATTATTCATTACTTACTGGGTTACTTAAGTACCTTATACAGTAGTGTGGGATCACCACAACCTAGAGTCCCATAGCTCCCAGAGGGCACACAGCAAAGGTAACTAATCCCAGTGCATACTGTATACAGTACAATAACAACCCTAGTCTAAACTCTCTAGGGGCTAACGTTGCCACCAACCAGGCTATGAGTGAACCCTCACAAGTTAAACGGGGTATACACCCACTCATCCCTGGTAATCCCTGACACACAAGGAATCAACCAACTCTACTGACTTGCGTTTTTACCTGCACTGTTATCCAGGGACTACTGAGGATAATGAAAAACCAACCAACTGCAAGTTTCACAGAATTCCCAGTAAGCCCCTTAAGCAAATTTATGTCATTTATATGTCTTTTTATTAAATGCCAAATAATCTGTTCACCTGTTGATCATCTCAGCTGTTTGTTATATGTTATGTTTGTCATGTATATCACACAGTATTATGCTATGCACTTTATTTGTTTTTTTTAAGCACGAATATCATCTATTTGGAGACACCCTGAGATCTGCACATCCACCAGGCTCGGCTGTTTATATCCTTTTTCACATATATATTTATATGTTAGGCGCCATAGATACACATTCCTTTCACCCCTTAAGCAAATGCCTTAATATGCAGTAGATCACAAGTTACACAAAACCATGTGGACTAACACTCGGCAACAACAATAGAATTATTAAACAAAAGGGATTAATCTAGGAAGGTACAGTACACAAAATATAACATATAGTATAGTAAGCAACAACAAATAAAATGGGAGGGTAGTAAAAAAGGAGTAATTTTATTTTAAATTTACAAGTAGTTCAGTTCCACCAATGGGTGCGGGATAAAGTACTTTGGGCTGGCGCAGCGGCAATGGAACAACTGCATAGGCCAATGTACTCCAAAGAGAGAACAGAGGATCTAAATGTTTTCCCAAGTGAATCTGAATTTTTTAATTTTTTAATTAATTTTTTAATGACTTCCTGGTTCATTATCACCTGTGGGTTTTTTGGACCAATCAGGGACATTTTAATCTTCAGCTAATTACAGGCCTGGCCCACGTCTAACTGAAATTTGAGGATAAGAGAGAATCCAGCACAGAAGAGGTTACTGACTTGCCAATTAACGGTGCCACAGAGTCTGACATTTAGGGGGATTCAAAGGACCTCATCTCAGCAGGGTTCATGAAGCAATGGTAGAAGCTACCTGGAACACAGGATCGATGAACCACAGGGGGACCCTGGTTGATGTACTCGGGGGGTGGGGGGGATGGATCATTGTATATCACAAAACTGTACACTATGGCAAAATACATTTTGCTGTATTTTACACTAAAATTAAGGGATCTGACATGGCAAGGAGGGAGCAGGCTGGGCTTAAACATTATTTTTTAAGGGAGCCCTCCCTATTGTATCACATTATGAAAGAATTACGAATTTATACTGCGTGTAGCGCTGCTTCCCCCTCCACCCCTTTGAGAGATTGGCTGGCTACCAGGTGGGTGGGTGCATGCTACCTGTAGGCTGCAGGAGATCTGAGGGTCTGCAAAGTTGTGGGGATAACAGGACAGGCTTTTTGATGTCTCAGGCTTCATTCTTCTCTTGGTGCAAGCACCTCCATCCACTGCAGGCTCCAGCTTGGCTGGAGACTGTCACCGCAGTGGAACAAATCTGTCATACTCTCCCCCAATAGACTGTAGACAACAGCAGGTACATTATTTTGTCTCAGGTCCCAATCCTTCTGGATGGTACCTAGGCCCATTATCAGACTTGAGGCCTGGTGTTTCTCTTCAGCTCTCTGAGGGGCTGAGGGCACGTCTCTATCCAAAGAGGGAGGGACTCAGACTCCTCTAATTTAGAACTGCCTCTTCCTTAGTGCAGAAGGGGAGGGCACAAGGTCTGCACCCGGATTGGGCAACACACAGACCCTGTCACACCTCCACTCCTTCCACTCAAGGAAGCTGCAAGAAGAGGGATAAACCCAAGGTAGGGGTCCTGACACAGCCTGCATATATCAGGAAGTGACAGGGAGGGCAGACTGCTAGCCACCAGGCATGCTAAATTCTACCTCTGGTGAAAGAATCCCATGTCCTCACTGGGAACCGAATTTGGGGTACCATTCATCCGCTTGGAACCTGAAATATAATACAAATGTTAAACAACACATTACACACTACAATGCAAGGCAGTCATCAATAGTGCAAATTCATCCACTGTTTACAGTCATGGAAAAAACACTTGTACCACTTCCAATGGGAAGGAGTCTAAACTTTCTACTTATTAAACTTGGGGTCAGGCTTCTTAAGCACCCACCCATCAAAATCTTTGGTCCACACAAAGTATATATTTTGGGGCCAGGCACCTGGCGGAGTTCTACCCGATCTTTAAAGATACCCTACCCACACTCCACTCTCTCATAATAGTGCAGACCCTGGACTCATTAATAAACTCCTGTTGGGTAGTTTTGGACCGTAAGTACTCCAATACTGCTTGTTTTAGCCATTCTGACCATAATGGGTTCCTGCACATATGGAAACTCGGACCCATGGGACTGTCTGTAGCGGTGTATAATGGCTGTATTAGCCCTAAAAAATTGTAACTGTTTGCATGTACCAGTCTGGCTGGGCAAAACCCCAAATTTAGGCTCCTTAAGGGACACCTCTCGGTATAATATGGCAGATCCCTTAGGTGTAACTACCCCCAAGCGAATCTCCTCCACCCTTTTACGAAGTGCTTCTGCTGTTTCTTCTGAGGAGAATTGGCCCTCTCCTCACCTACAGGTTTTTACTTTTTACTTTAGGTTAGACCATTTATCATTTATTGGACTTACACAGATATATTTCAGACAGTCCAGGAGGAGCATATAGGGGAACAAAAACAAAGAGTGCAAAATTTAAGTGCAGACGTTTGGATATAGAGATTATTGATGTGATGAAATCTTGGCTCTACTGGTATATCTACTCACAAGAAGTTCGTGGTAATAAATGCAATTAGCAGATAGGGCTGCTACCCAATAGGATGGAATGGTGTGTGGGGTTCCCTGCAGGCACGTCTCGTCGGTAGGTGATGGTATATGCAGAGGAGAAAAACAGCACTACATAGCGCAATCTGATATAAAATACTTTATGTAAAAGGTAAGTATATAAAATGTGCACTTACAATGTGCTAGATTAAAACACGCATTGGTCACAATATATGTGATATAAGTGGGTAATCCGCAGCTCTCACCGCCTCCCCTCGTTGCTCCAGAGCTCCTTCGCCTGCACTTCGGGATTCCAACTCCTCTCTGTGTGTCCTCCGGTGCATGTGACGTCACGGCTCTGCAAATGGTGAAGCTACGGGTCCCTCACTGGTCCAAAAAAACACTCAATGCGTTTCGCCCAGCCCTTGAAAGCTGTGTATGGCTTCGTCAGGAGTGTGTGGATTGGGGGGTTAATGGATATCTATATATACCCAATCCTATCCAATTATACAATTTATTCAATCAATTATCATAGCGCTATGGTCAATGTTATTCTATATCGTCAGAGCGCCATTACAATTAGATAACAACATGATAGTACATTAACATCGTAAACTTCATATGAAATATCATTCTTGGAGATTTGGTTTCACGATGGTTATATGAAAATGCCTAAATGGTATATAAGTGAAGGTATATGATATGCACATTATTATAAGGAGTTGTCTCAATAGGATTAATTGATTCAGGTTAGTGGAGGGGGTAGTGCTGCAAGTATCAATATTCTAGTTTGAGTTTGCAGCTATCACCAGCAAGAAATTGAGGAAAAGGGTACTAATTGATTCGTACATTCTTCTGTGAATGGGATTCATAATGTATATAATAATTTATTACAGTTGCAGCACATTTGAGCATATAGTATGGGCAAATATTTTCATTTCATAGTGTGGTATACTTATAAATGCTACTTTCATTTATAGCTAGATCATATGTTAACTGTCCCTACTGATCTTTGGGCGAGACTATACAAAGTGTTAATTACGTGTAATAAGTGTGTATTATATAATCTATGTGTGTATTTAAGATTAATAGTGCTAAAATACTAAGAATTCACAATTGAATGGAGAATGATATTTCATTTACATCACATTACATACGTAAACAGTAAATGTATACAATTTTATGATTCAAAAGTGTGCAAAGTGCAAAAGGATCACAGGTGCCGCTAGACTCCATATTACAAGATAGCTACACAATCATATATATATATATTTATGAAACTACTAGAAGGAACTTTTACTAAAGTGTGAAAGGGTATACAAGGGTATTCAGGTTACATACAATGTACATGGTGGGACATTGATAGCTGAAACGACATAGATAAGGCAGGTAGAACAAAAAAAGGAGCATCATTAGAAATACAATCATATAAGGAAGGGTGCCAGATCAATTTCGGCGTTTAAACCTTTTGGCGTAAGGGTTTTTAAGCGGTGGATCCAGAATGCTTCCCTCCTAAGTAATTCCGCACCCCTATCACCTCCCCTCCAGTGTGGCAATACATGCTCTATTGCTTTGAATTGCAAGCTTGTTGGTTCACCCGCATGGCATTCTAAGAAATGCTTTGGTATGCTATGATTCTGAAGCTTTCTATTTATTCCGCTCAAATGTTCTATTATCCTTGTTCGTACAGGCCTAATAGTTTATAGTTCATAATAGCAGCAAGCCCATGTGGTCCTGTTTTTAGGATGGGAACACCATTTTAGATGGTCCGCTCCATGTGGTGTTTCCCTGATGCAGGAGCATCCATTTTTGGCATCCCTTATGTTGAATTGAAGTAAACACACTCCCTGAACAAAGCCCTAGAGTACGCCCCAGCAATTTTGTTTCTGTAGAGGATAAAGGTACACGTTCCCTGGTGTAGCCTCAGGTTATGCCCCAACATTTATTTTCTTTGAAAGAAGGGTACACTCTCCCTGGAGAAGCCTCAGGGTACACCCCAACATACTGTTCTGGAGTAGAAGGGTATCCACGTTCCCTGGAGTAGCCTGAGGGTATGCCCCAACATAATATTGATTTCGACAAGGGTCTAGGTAACCCCCTCCCTGGTGATGCCTCAGAGAGAGATTCCCCCTTTCTTACTGCTGCACTGCAGTAAAAGTCTGCCCTGTTGCTACATCTCAGCAGCGCCTCCAATGGTAGCCCTGCTTCCCCCAACGCCCTTTGGGAGATTGGCTGGCTTCCAGGTATGGGTTGGTGCATGCTACCTGTAGGCTGCAGGAGATTTGAGGGTCCGTGATGTTTTGGGGATAACAGGACAGGCTTCTGGATGTCTCAGGCTTCATTATTCTCTTGGTGCAAGCACCTCCATCCACTGCAGGCTCCAGCTTGGCTGAAGACAGTCCCTGCAGTGGAACCAATCTGTCATACTCTCCCCCCAATAGACTTTAGACTTTGGCAGGAGGTATGTAAAACAGGAACTTCTTTATTGTAGCCACTGCAGATGGCAAAACAGCAGGTACATTATTTTGTCTCAGGTCCCAGTCCTTCTGAATGGTACCTAGGCCTGTTATCAGACTTGAGGCCTGGTGTTTCTCTCCAGCCCCCTGAGGGGCTGGGGGCACGTCTCTATCCCAAAGGGGAGAGACTCAGACTCCTATAATTTAGAACTTCCTCTTCCTTAGTGCAGAAGGGTAGGGCACAAGGTCTGCACCCGGATTGGGCAAGAGCAAAATAAGATTGAACCCGCTCTACCTATTACGACCAAAGGTCAGAAATACAGACAGGTGCAAAAAGGGCAAATGACTGAACAATGGGAGAAAGAAAAAACACCAGATGGAGCAAAGGCACTACCATCTGGATAAGTCCCTACAGTATACAATGCACTCTGTCTGTGGGGAGATAGTACCTAACTGAGGATTGGGCAATAAACAGACCTTGTCACATCTCCACTCCTGCCACTCAAGGAATCTGCAAGAAGAGGGGTAAACTCAAGATAGAGGCCTGACACAGGCTGCATATATCAGGACTTACGTGACAGGGAGGGCAGACTGCTAGCCACCAGGCATGGCTACATGCGTAAGAAAAGAAAAAAATAGGCAGGAAATGTGATACTTTCATACTTGAATTAAAGTATCACATTTCCTGTCTCCTTTTTCTCCAATATTTAAATAAACTAATCAATTTCATATAGCTAATTAAAACTGCACTTTAATTTTGTGTCCAATTTTCTTGATATCGTTTGATTGTTGACAAAGGATGCATTATTAACATGTAAGGCAGGTGACATTATCCATTGTTAAACCATTATTTGATTCCTCTATTTTGGTCCATCAATTTTGTCTGCCAGTGTTATGGTTGCAATACTAAACCGCAATACATTATATTTGAACACAAACAAGAAATGTCCTAATCGTTGTAACCATATAACAAGGCATAGAACTTAATTTAATTCTCTAAGACAGAAAACTTGGCCACAAAGCCTTTTTTTTCTCATGTTAAGTCATTTAAAGAACATACACCAACCTTTAACATTTGTGTGTCACACTGTAAATTCAAAAGACATCTGATAAGGAGCAGTTTGTATATTTGGAAGGTAGTTTTAAGGGCACATGCCCCTAAAACAAAGGTGGTCTGTAAGAAGGTTCTCAATGAAGATAAGCATCTGCCATAAAGTCTTGGAAAATAAATGTCAGTGAAGGCAAGTGAGAACAGAAGTTCAGAGGGTGGTGTTCTAGTGCTCTGGCCAAACATTAGGGGAACATGGCTCTCTGTATCCTTTGGATAATTTTCAGTCAAATTTCTTATTAGGTTAGTGCTACGGTTTCATGAGCTTATTCAGCATAGAACTTTTAAATAAAGATGGGAAAAAACAGAACTTACCATAAAGTTACGTTGGAAAACCAAATACAAAACCCAAACCAGATTCTTTAAGATTTTTAGAAGCAAACCCAAAATGGAAATTCAAGCATTTCTTAAGAACTAAGACCAAAACACCAGGCCAAGTGTCCACCTCGAGGATTAAAAAAAATTCTTACATAATATTTATGAATAACTTTTGATTTGTTTTGTTATTGGTTGTTGAATTTCAAGAGAAATATGCAGGAATGCTACAAGAAAAAGCATCAATCTACATGAGATAAAAACGAACCATGCATGTGTTTTTGTTATGGTTGTGTAAAATATAGGGAAATTAACTTTGTTTTTATATTTTAATTTGATCATACATTTGATTTTTGATTTTTTAATTTTGGATCTACAAAAATGCAAAATTGAATGTTTTTACTGTTCATTAACATAATTAATAAAGCAGCATTTCCTCCAAAACCCCAAAGTCTACACAATGTTTAATTTTTTATTTCCTTTTTCATATTTAGTATCCATACAGTACATTTTCCAAATATAGCAGTACTTTTCAAAGCAGGATCGTACCTTTGCCTAAGAATGCATCTGAATCCCTGACAAAGCTTCATGCAGTAATGTAATGTATACAACGATCAGATTCCATCATTGAAATAAAGACAAACTTTTATTAGCACAACAGAAGCTAAGGAAGAGCAGTACAAGATTTCCCAAATCTGCCCCCCCCCCCCCCCTTAAGTTGGATGGTTTGGCATTCGCCAAATTAATCTTCAACATTTGTTTATAGTTTTACCAAAGTAATTCAATTGCTTGTATGGTGCATACTAGAGATGTGCGAAATTGTTTTGCAGGGTTGGATCCGTTTTGGTTCCTTTGGTCCACGGATCAGTATCAAAAAGGCTAATCTGCCTTTTCCGGAAAAAATATTCTAGCACTGCAAGAGCTTGCATTTTTTGAGATTTGTTCTAATATTGTATTATTGACTGATATACTGTATATCCTTTGCCATTCTAATTGTACTGTACCACTTTATTGCATTCAACCACTTTATTACAGTCAACCACTCTATTGCATTCAACCAATTTATTGCCAATTCCATTTATAATTTGTTATACAGTATGTACTTGTTATATAACACATTATTTCTTTTATTTTGTTCTCATTGTTATTTATTAGTTATTTGAATTATTAGCATGTTATGTTTAGTTTTCATCTACATGCTATTTTATTATAATTTACATACATGAGTTTATTTTATATTACTTATATTTATGATAGACAATTAAACATGTATATTTGCTATCTGTTATATTGTATCCTTATTGGTATCAACCTTGGTCACTTAATTTACCATCTGTGTTTTATTATCTAATTGTTGACTGTTACTGAGTTCTTTATAAATACTTCTCTCACTCATTCTTTTGCCACACCCCTGATGAAGTCATCTTGTGTTGACAAAACGCGCAGCATAGTGACATCATTACGTGCCACGCTGCAGCTTACATGGACTCAAACAAGCACAGAGCTTGATTCTACTACCTGCATCTTCCCCAGAGCACTCAACTGGACGGTCAGCTGGAACTTTACAATCTTTTTCCTTCAGCTCTTATGCTGTTACAGTAACTGTGGTTGCTACATTTGAACCCGTTGGAGTTCTACACTGCAGCTGCCTGATGAGCATTGGAGACGACTTCCTATGTGCACCCCTCTGCTGCCATTGTCTACAAATACCTGAGCCGGTAACATAAATTGAATCATTCCAATATGAGTTTTTAATATGTATCATGTAAGTCGTCATTTGTCTCATGTTTTTTATTAAATTACCTTTGAGATTTTTTATCACACTATGTAGCATGCACTTCTCACATACATACATACATACATACATACATACATACATACATACATACATACATACATACATACATACAGTTAGGTCCGAAAATAATTGGACACTGATACAAGTTTTGTTATTTCGGCTGTGTACCAAAATAAATTCAAGTTACAGTTAAATAATGAATATGGGCTTAAAGTGCAGTCTATCAGCTTTAATTTGAGGGTATTCACATCCAAATTGGAGGAAGGGTTTAGGAATTACATCTCTTTAATATGTAGCACCCTCTTTTTCAAGGGACCAAAAGTAATTGGACAATTGACTCAAAAGCTGTTTCATGGACAGGTGTGGGCTATTCCTTCGTTATTTCATCATCAATTAAGCAGGTAAAAGGCTCAGAGTTTATTCCAGGTGTGGCATTCGCATTTGGAAGCTGTTGCTGTGAACAAACAACATGCGGTCAAAGGAGCTCTCAATGCAAGTGAAACAGGGCATTCTTAGGCTGCAAACAAACCTGAAAATCCATCAGAGAGATAACAGGAACATTAGGAGTGGCCAAATCAACAGTTTGGTATATTCTGAGAAAAAAAGAACGCACTGGTGAGCTCTGCAACACAAAAAGGCCTGGACGCCCACGGAAGATTACAGTGGTGGATGATCGTAGGATCCTTTCCATGGTAAAGAAAAACCCCTTCACAACATCCAGCCAAGTGAAGAACACTCTCCAGGAGGTAAGCATATCATTATCCAAGTCTGCCATAAAGAGAAGACTTCACGAGAGCAAATACAGAGGGTTCACCACAATGTGCAAAAAATTCATAAGGCTCAAGAATAGAAAGGCCAGATTAGACTTTGCCAAACAATATCTAACAAATCCAGCCCAGTTCTGGAACAGCAGTCTTTGGACAGATGAAACTAAGATCAACCGGTACCAGAATGATGGGAAGAAAAAAGTATGCAGAAGGCTTGGAAAGGCTCATGATCCGAAGCAAACCACATCACCTGTAAAACACGGTGGAGGCAGTGTGATGGCACGGGCATGCATGGCTTACAATGGCACTGGGTCACTAGTGTTAACTGATGATGTGACAAAAGACAGAAGCAGCCAGATGAATTCTGAAGTGTATAGGGATATATTGTCTGCTCAGATTCAGCCAAATTCAACAAAGTTGATTGGACGGCGCTTCCCTTTACAGATGGACAATGACCCAAAACATACTGCGAAAGCAACCCAGGAGTTTTTTTAAGGCAAAGAAGTGGAATATTCTGCAATGACCGAGTCAATCACCTGATCTCAACCCGATCGAGCATGCATTTCACTTGCTGAAGACAAAACTTAAGGCAGAAAGACCCACAAACAAACAACAACTGAAGACAGTTGCAGTAAAGGCCTGGCAAAGCATCAGAAAGGAGGGAACCCAGCATTTGGTTATGGCTATGTGTTCCAGACTTCAAGCAGTCATTGCCTGCAAAGGATTCTCGACAAAGTATTAAAAATTAACATTTTATTTATGATTGTGTTAATTTGTCTAATTACATTTGAGCCCCTGAAATAAGGGGACTGTGTATGAACATGGTTGCAATTCCTAAACGTTTCATACAAAATTGTTGTTCATTTAAAGCTGAAAGTCTGCACTTCTATTGCATCTCGGTTGTTTCATTTCAAATCCATTGTGGTGGCGTACAGAGCCAAAATTATGAAAATTGTGTCAGTGTCCAATTATTTCCGGACCTAACTGTACATACATATATCATGATCAACACTATAAACTAATAATACAACAACGACAATATGATAATTAAAATATAAAAATAAAACAATCCAATACAATAAAGTGCATAGTAAAATTAAAAACGACCAATAATCATAATAATAATCTCTGACCCCAATAATGAAATAGAGATAAACAAACAGAGAGAAAAAAGAATAACAATAAAAATAAAATACAACCAGTTCGTTTGATAGTCCACTTAATAATTAAAATGTCCAAGCTGGGATGAGGGCTGCTTTCAGAGGGAAGGAACCAAATCAAAAACGATATTTAAACAAAATAAAAAAGAAAGTGCACGGCCCATGGCATAAAATCTTTAAACATTTTATGGAAAGGATAGGGGAAGGGGAGGAAACAGGCTCACTCACAGATATTAAAGCAATTGTGAACACAAATAGTCATCGCCACATCAGGTAAGTACACCATCGGCAACCACTAGTGGGATCCTCAGCAACCTTTACGAAGCTCCTGGAAGAGCCTGGGTCCTCAGTAAAAAGTTCCCAGCAAGACTGCTAGCTCCAATGAGCAGTAAATGCTGTTTAAGCCTCCTGCAGCTCCAGAGAAGGGATCCGGCCACGATACACGCCCCTCCGTATACACACACACACACACACAGTTAAGTACCCCACACTGATGAGACCCATTAAGGTCGAAGTGGCTGTCTGTGGGTGGGTTTACTGGCTCGTGTCTTAACCAAGCAAAGACTATAAATACCCTTAAGGAACACATATCACAGCATAAAAGTAACATTAAAAATGTGCTATCTGATACATCTGTGGCATGGCATTTTAGAGAACAGGGACACAATCCAGCACAATTAAGGTATCATATTATAAATCATGTCAAACCCCTTTGTAGGGGTAGATACAGTAGAGAAATAATTCTCCTTCAGAAAGAGGCAAAATGGACCTTCTTACTAGATACAGTATCCCCAAGGGGCCTAAATGAAAGACTGAAACTTCACTGGTTTTTAGGCTTAGGGTCAGTCTCTATAAATAGACCCAACTATATGTGGGTGGCAGCATTAGGGACATGGTCTTCAACCATTTGTCTCCTCAAGGCCATGACTGCTAAGGGTCTCTTTACCACCAAGAGGTTTACAGGATTGTTCCTAAGATTGTTGTCCCTAGTCATAGTCCATAGTTACATTTATGCCTTGCATTATCAGCCACTCACCATTATGTTAAATCTTTGCTTGTTGGTATTGTTTTGCTCCATTGGTGATCATCTCGTGGAGACTGTCTACCGTGGTATGTATACATCATGATTAGATTGTTAAAGGTGTTCATGTGCTGGCAGTATGATTTAACATAGATCACTTCTGTTTACAGCTTTGTTCCTCATGGTACTGGACTTCATGCAAGAGTAGGACTCCAACATCTGTTAGTACAGCTCCTGTTTACTATTATGCACCACATGTTAATAATATGTTTTGAGAGATGTGTCCTCTATTTACTTGTCCCTTACTGCACAGCAGTCTAGCTGTGCGATTTCATGTGGTTCACTCCGTTTTGTTGATATTTGTTATGTTGCTTAGCAACATGATATCATCGCATCATGACGTCATTCGCGTCATGACGCTCCGTTGCACGATGACGTCAGACGTCATAGGCAGAAGTAATTAGGCTGTAGTGTGTGCTCAGCCTCTCATCACAGGTGTTGCTGGGGGTAGGTGATTCTACTAAACCTGTAGGGGTATTTATAGTAGTTTGTTTAGTATCACATGTTATGTGTTTGGTCTGAGGAAAGGACATTTGGTCCTGAAACGTCACTTTCACTGGCTCTGGTGAATTGAATACAAACAGATGTTTTTGTACTCTACTCAAGTCTTTTGTGTGCTTCTTCTAATTTGTATCTTCTACCATTTTGGGATCCAGCTTTGAGATGCCGGGATCAGCAGAAGGTGAGCACCAAAAGGAAAATTCTTTATACAGTATGTACAATTATTAACAGTGGTGTGCCACTTATACCTATCTCTTCTCTCGTGTACTTAAGGTTACAATTAGTATCTTAATAGTTTCACTTCACATGTGTGTATTGACTTTTCTTTAATCACATATTTATTTATGATACACTGTATGTTTCATGGTCTGTGACCAAGTCACTCTGGTAGAAATATCTTTTCACTGTTGCTATATGTCTCACTGTAGCTTTTAATCCATTTATATTTCATATATTCACAATCTGGTATGCGGAAGAAATATATCTTCTATGTATTGTGATGCCCATACCACGTTGCAGTCTCTTTTAGTCCCAATTGAAGAATGGAAACACTGTATTTCTATATATGGGGTTTATTTACAGGGATTAAATCATACAACAGGCCCACCATCCCTTTAAGTCAAAACAAATCATTAAATAAAATGCCTATTCCCGCTAGGGAAAATAACTTTTCTTCAGCCCTTTCTAACGATAGCTGGCCAACTATACTGGTTCCCAGCTAAAAACATGCCCTGGCATATGCAACAATCCACACAGTCTCTGCACACAGCAATAAAGTTTTTTTTGCTAATCTTAGTCCATTGGATCTGACGTCCCCACTTCAGCGCGGCCTTGAGGCCTTTCCTTCTTAGGGAACTCGGCCCCATGTGAGCCCAGAGAAACTCTCCTCTGGATGTCCATGGTCAAGGACAGGACATCCCCGCTTCAGCACGGTCTGTCGTCCTATCCTTCTTCCCTCTGTGATTCAAACCCAGACAGTCCCAGCAGGTTCCACGTCCAGCGGGCCTGGGGTCTGTGCCAGCTTCCGCAGTTGGGGAGGATTCTCCTCTGTCCCCTTCTCTAGGACAGCAATCCTCTCACTCTGTATCTCTCAGCATGTGTCTCTCACACATGTCATCATGGTAGCTCTCTGTGTTTTCACTTCCTGACTATTAAATATTCCACAAGTAATCAGGAGTTCAGCCTTCTCAATTAGGCATCAACTGAACTAGCTGCTTCTATGGAGAATTAACTCTATGTTAACTGGAAAGCACACTTACTGCACTGCTTCAGCAACTAGAGATACCTGATGATAGAGAGATTTTATTTATATATATATATATATATATATATATATATAAAAAAGAGAAAAGAAGCGCCCGATCCTTGTGTAAAATCAGATATGAATTTTAATACATCACGGATAAGACAAATGCACACTTACAATTTGTCTGATAAAATCAGGCATATTATGGGACCAGCCCATGCACCAACTGAAGACTCCACGATCGCCTCTGTGTAAACTGAAGTCATTTAAAATGCTGGATCCTGTGTCTGTATCAGCCGCTGTCCCAGAGATAAGGGAATCTTTACTTTCCTTTGCTGCTGGTTAGTTGTAGCGTGCGGCCGCCATTCACCTCTCTCGTGGAGCACTGGGATCCGGAAGGGACTTCACACACGTCTCTGCATCCTCACGTTGGTAGCTAGGAGCTGCTCGACCACCGTAGGTGGTAGGTAGAGTACGGTTTTTCATAAGTACGCCTCTTCATGTGTGTGTGTGTGTGTGTGTGTGTGTGTGTATGTGTATATATATATATATAAAAAATGAACAAGATTTTATTAATTAAACAACAAGACACACTGTCTTGTTGTTTAATTAATAAAATCTTGTTCATTTTTTCTGAATTGGCGGAGCATCTGTTTCTTTTTAACCATCTTTATCTTATAGATTAGTTTACGTGTAATTTAGAGTGCTACTAAGGGGATTGTCTATGTTCTTTTCATCTGTGTGTCTTATATAGTTTTCACTATCCCCTAGCACCATCAGGTCCTATTTAATTTATATACTGACTTTAATTGGGGTATATATTTTATTTTACCCTTATAGTTAGTTTTATTAAAGGGCTTGAGTTAACCTTATATATTATGTGTTGAGCAACTTCTCCTTTTGTGTGTTATATATATATATATATATATATATATATATATATATATATATATA
>WSYH01007520.1:0-32824 GCA_036426205.1 Ascaphus truei | reverse complement strand
GTGGTCAGCTGACCCAGGGGGACCCCAGAGCTGCTGTGTGGTCAGCTCACCCAGGGGGACCCCAGAGCTGCTGTGTGGTGCTGGTGTGTGGTCAGCTGACCCAGGGGGACCCCAGAGATGCGTTGTGTGGTTAGATGACCCAGGGGGACCCCTGGAGCTGGTGTGTGGTCAGCTGACCCAGGGGGACCCCAGAGCTGCTGTGTGGGCAGCTCACCAAGGGGAACCCCCAGATTTCCCATTAGGCCCGGGCCTAGGGCGGCAAAAATGTCCAACCACCATATGCAGATGCCGGCGCTATCAGGCCTGATTGGAACGCACTTGCATGTGGTGGACCGCCCTCCGAATCGCAGCATCAAATGACGCCGCGCGGACATCACCAACGTGACGTTGCGTGGTGTCTCGTTGCCATGGCAAAGTCATGTCGCGCCGTCAAATTACGTCATGACGGCGCAACGTCACATTGGTGACGAGAGGACGCTGTGATTCGGAAGGAGAAGGAGGGCGGGAGCAACGAGGCGGCCCCCGCTGGCAAGTGCAAGAATCGATAGTATCTTTATACGTGCAATATATTTCCCACATTTCTGCTAAAGGATTTCAAAACGATAGGATCTTTACCGGCTAGTACTGATTCATGTAAAAAGTAATTATTATCTCTCATCAATGAGGATTCATTGTATCCAACATAAATATTCACTATGCTTCTCTTTGAAGCATCTTTCTTTGTACATTCCCTCCTCTCATCTGTGCAAACACCTCACAAAGACCATGCACTGCATCTTTTTTTAGTTCTAGGATTGAAGTAGGGGGTCTCCGGAGCTGAACTGCGTTAATTTCAGTGCCTGGGACCCCCTGCTTTTAGAGTTACAGTATTTACTTCCGTAGGGGGTGCTGATATCTCTGTGGAATTTAAATGTCCAGGTCACGCGGGACAATAGATCGCCGCCATTTCGTTAGGTACACAAGTTCCCTGGCTGCAGAGATACCGGCACCGCTACGGATGTACGTATCTCTGGAAGCAGGGGGTCCCTGGACCTGAAATTAACACGGTTCTGCTCCAGAGACCCCCTTCTTCAATCCTAGAACTAAAAAAAGATGCAGTGCATGGTCTTTGTGAGGTGTTTGCACAGATGAGAGGAGGGAATGTACAAAGAAAGATGCTTCAAAGAGAAGCATAGTGAATATTTATGTTGGATACAATGAATCCTCATTGATGAGAGATAATAATTACTTTTTACATGAATCAGTACTAGCCGGTAAAGATCCTATCGTTTTGAAATCCTTTAGCAGAAATGTGGGAAATATATTGCACGTATAAAGATACTATCGATTCTTGCACTTGCCAGCGGGGGCCGCCTCGTTGCTCCCGCCCTCCTTCTCCTTCCGAATCACAGCGTCCTCTCGTCACCAATGTGACGTTGCGCCGTCATGACGTAATTTGACGGCGCGACATGACTTTGCCATGGCAACGAGACACCACGCAACGTCACGTTGGTGATGTCCGCGCGGCGTCATTTGATGCTGCGATTCGGAGGGCGGTCCACCACATGCAAGTGCGTTCCAATCAGGCCTGATAGCGCCGGCATCTGCATATGGTGGTTGGACATTTTTGCCGCCCTAGGCCCGGGCCTAATGGGAAATCTGGGGGTTCCCCTTGGTGAGCTGCCCACACAGCAGCTCTGGGGTCCCCCTGGGTGAGCTGACCACACACCAGCTCCAGGGGTCCCCCTGGGTCAGCTGACCACACACCAGCTCCAGGGGTCCCCCTGGGTCATCTAACCACACAGCAGCTCTGGGGTCCCCCTGGGTCAGCTGACCACACACCAGCACCACACAGCAGCTCTGGGGTCCCCCTGGGTGAGCTGACCACACAGCAGCTCTGGGGTCCCCCTGGGTCAGCTGACCACGACCCCCTTCTTCAATCCTAGAACTAAAAAGGTACTCTAGGTACTCAATGAATAGCTTGGTGTGTGAGGGTGCTATATTAATACCCATGGCGGTACCTTTAATTTGGAAGTAATACTCTTTCTAACGTAAGACAGTTCTTATGGAATATAGTGTTAAGTAGTAATAATATATAGTCTATTGGCTGCTCACCATTTTCATATTTTCTAGAGATTATGACACAACAAATGCCTTCTTGATGCATAATATTAGTATACAGTAGGGCCCGCTTCTCGGTGATCCACCAATATGGCGGTACTGTTTCCTGACCGCAGTAATTTTTTTTGCGCATGCACAGAAGGGAAAGCCGAGTCCGCACATGTGCAGAAGGGACCGTCGAGTCTGCGCATGCGCAAAATGCTGAATTCTGGGATGGCGCAGGAGGAAGGAGAGACAGGAAATTGACGGTGGACATAGCATTTGTGCGCTCTGCGCAAAAAAAAGCTATGTTCCGCTTTTGGCCGATTTCCTCTTTTTGGCGGGAGCCTGGAACCGAACCCGCCGAATGAGTGGGGCCCGACTGTACAATGATGTTATATCAAAAGTAACCAAGAGAATATCGCATCCAGAGACCGATAGGTCTCCCACTTTATCCAAGAAGTGTTGCGAGTCCTTCAAATAAGTAGGCAATAAATTAACATGTGGTTGCAAATAATAATCTATAAATTGTGAAAATGGTTGTGTGACCGAATTGATAGCAGAAATAATAGGTTTATAGGGCGGTTTAGTGATGCTCTTATGCACTTTTGGTAAACCATATATAAACAATCTAATTGGATCCATCTATTATTTAAACCCAACTGTATCGCATTATCAATTTCCTTTTTATATTTAATTGTGGGAAAACATGGTAGGTTTTGATAACGGGTAACATCCCTAAGCATAGTTAATATCCCTTGCCCGTAGTTAGCATAGTTTAATAGTACAATGGGCTCTGCCTTTATCCACAGGGTTCACTAGAACAGTTGGATATGTTGTTAGACTGCGTCCATAGAATGACAGTCAGCGCTGAGCCGTGCGGACGCTCTGCGATGAACCCCGTCATCCTCAATGAGGATGTCTTGAGAGGGGGTTCCCGCGAGCGTCCGCAGGCGTGCTGAGACGCAGGGATTTTCAGCCGACAGCAGAACCTGTTTCTCAGCGCGCTGTCGGTTGAAAACCTCCAATCAAAGCGAAGCAGCGTCAACGTCACGGCGCTGTGACGTCGGCGTCGTGACGTTGATGTCGGCGCTTCGCGGGCTATTGGCCCAGTGACGTCAGTGCCGCCTCCCCCCGCCTCCCAATCGCGCACGCTGGCTCGTCTGCTAGTTCATGCAATCGCTCCTGATTGCACAGACGAGCCTCAGCGTCAGCACGGAGGAGCGCAGCTCCCCCCTCTATGGACGCAGCCTAAGGGTGTCAATTGCTACCAATTCGGTTTTTTGTTGTTGTCAAATTTGATCTATGTTTTGAATGGACCTATGTGTAGCTATATAATTAATATTGCTACCGACACTCATAGTTCCGTGATCGTTAATATAGTAGGAGGACGTTAGAGCCGGTTAAATAAAGTGAGGGTCGTATCTACTGAGTCGGAAGAAATGGTTAAGAAGTATCACTGCAATAATAACAGGTGATTGATTACATGCTGTATCATGTTGACGAGATACCGGTTTTACACAATTGGGACAGTGAAGATGCCCCTATCGTCTGTAATAATAGGTGGGAAACTAAACCAACTGAATCTAGATAGGTTGTCCAGTACAGTCAATTTTGTGTTTTAATAAAACAACACAATCATCCTAGCTATCTAGTGTTAATTCAGTATACATATGTTTATCGGTATATATTGGACCTGTGATTCTATGCCGTTTAGGCTGTGAATCGATATTGGGTTGGTTGATCATGGAGATAAGTGAATTAAAAATAATTAGGTCAATACACAGGTATGGTTTGTGAATATACTCAAGAGTCCCAAGCAGTGTTGTCCAGATGATGGTTTCGGAATCCGCTTTTGCTTGGGAACTGGCATTCATGTCCTTACCAGTGGTGGACGTTCCGAGCTTCTCTTATCGCCTCTTAGTGAGGTACTAGGCATGCTGTGGTGCGGAGTCCCGGCCACGCCTAACCTCTTCAGCAGGAGATCTCCTCCTTCTTGTGGTGGAAAGGAAACCCTTCACCTCTATTTCACGCCGTGGGCTCTCATTGTAGCTGTGATGGGCCTCAATACCCTAGGCTTTGCCAACATAGTGACCGATAGATCAGGGAAAACCTGCAGCGTGGTCACTTCATGATCCAACGTCGGGAGAGACCTTGTAGCTTTCAAAAGGGCCTCCTTCATGCGATAATGTAATCTGATGAGGACATCGTGTGGGGGATCACTTTGCATAGGCTTTGCTGTAAGAGCCCCGTGTGCCGTCTGTTTGGACGGAATCCGGCTTAGCATCTGGTATAAGCTGTATGAACTGGCGCAATAGATACGTTTTCCAGAGAATCTGCTGATCAGATTTGTAAGTTATTACGGTGGGACCTGGTGTCCTCTTTTTCTCTTAGGTCTGCTATCTGGCCATAGACCTCTTGTACATTATACGTTAGTATATTGTGCGACTCCACAAGGTCATCATATTTTGTTTCTAAAGAGGTCCTTTGTTTGCCCAGAGATGCCATCTTCAGGCTCACTTCTCTCATAGCGGTCTTTTATTTTTCTATTTTTTCCCCCTTTAATATGTACATCAATACAACCCACACAATGATAAGTAATTAGCTAAATTGCCGATCGATCCGTTCCCCTGTGATCGATCGGCGAAGATTCGGCTCGGGGGTTCACTAAATGGCTGTCCGTGCAGCAGAAGAGGACAACAGAGGCAAAGTTCAGTGGGGAAGATCATGTGACCAGGCAGTCACTAGATACAATTGGTTCACTGCTAGAGAGAGGGCAGGGCTCAAAAAGGAGTGTGCCAGAGCCTGTTTCAGAAAAGGAAGGGGATGTGACTTTGTAAATGGTTGTTATAGAAACAAAAAATGCTTGTTACATTATAATACATAAAAAATGTAATTCGGAGTTGTTTAAAAAAAAAATGCTAGAATTATTTTCTCATAGTACTGAACTGATTAATTAAAAAAAAACACATGTAGGATATTTATTTATTTATAAAATGTTTTACCAGGAAGTAATACATTGAGAGTTACCTCTCGTTTTCAAGTACGTTCCTGGGCACAGTGTTCTATACAATAAATGGTTACATTTTTTTTAAAAGAAAGTAGGGTTATCAAGCTAGTCCTATGTTTTCACGCTGTCGCTTTACAACTGACTGGCTTATACACACTCTATTGAAGTGCATACCTAGTTATTATCATTTGTACAACGCCAAAATGGCTTATCCAACGCTCTTACGACGCTTTGCAGTCGTGTGGTTATGTGTGTATATATATATAACACATCACATAAACAACGTTGCCAAATACGTCGTGAGTCGTAGATTTATATATTATACGATAAATATATTTTATACTATATAAGTATATTATTATTATGTTATTTATATGTTAGATAATAATCCAGTATTATCACTATATAATTTAGGTGTGTGTGCGATTATCTTTATTGTCTGCATAAAATATTTGGTGATTTTAGTGTTTTGAAAAATGCCTTCAGGCAAAAGAACTCTTCATTTAAACAGGTCTGTTTACTGGCGCAAACACGTGTTCGCTTTACATACTGTTTCGCTTTAACAACGTTTCGCTTTACAACGCCATTTTGAGAGTAAGCATGATTGTGCGGATAATACCACGAAGACAGCCTGTTACAGTCAATTCACAGGCATTTCTGGACAGATAGAGTTGGGGAGAAATGGGTGGCAGGGCGATGATAAAGGTCTGGTGAGTTATTGCATTGGTCTGCAGCTTTATAGTTCTGCATGGAGGAGTAATGTTTAAAACCACTGGAGACCATTTATGTATTTGTTGCAGACTTTGTATACAATGACTTGGACAGGTCAGTCGCAGGGTATTTGGTCTGCATCTGCTTCAGACGCACATGGCTGGGCGCCATTTTTCTCTTCATCATGTGAGGTCTCCCTCCGATTGAAAATGGTGTGCTAGGAGCGGATTTGTTTTGGTTTAGGGGGCATTATTTTGTGGCCAATAGTTGTCATGCTCACGACGATTCCGGGAGTTTGACCAATGTTTTGGGCGTGGAGGTTGGGGGGAAGACGGCGACGGCGACTTGTGCATCCGTTGGTTGGTCCTCAGGTCCAGGGTTGCGGTTGCGAGCGGCTGGTGCTGGGCTTGGGGTGTGCGCTGGGATGGTGTGCTTGGTGGGGGTTGCACTGTGGGTCGTGTCCGTGTTATTTTGACTTTGGTTTTTGCCGTTAAGTTTCAATTGTCAGCTTTAGATGTCTGGATCTGCCCCAGCCGCGAGCCGAGCAAATTTGCGCTCCTCCGCCGATCACGCCGCGCAGGCGTCCCACCCGTCTGCATTGGGGAAAAGAAATGAGTTACACACCAATAAAGATAGAGATTGTGTTCGGTAGTGGTGCCTGTGTCACATGTAGCAGGGCCCGACTAGGAGCAGTGTGCTATGGTGTATGTCATCAGGGTAGCAGTGTGCTGTAGGGTGTCCACAGGAGCAGTGTGCACAGGGAAGGCGGTTGGGTGTCCATTGGTAGCGCTAGGGTGCAGGTGTCACAGGAGGCTATGCAGGTTGTCACAGAGCGTGATGAGTTTGTAACAAGAGGATTGTGTTGCACTTTTAGGTGGCACCCCCACGCCCCAAAAAACCCCCTCCAGGAGCAGTGTGGCCTTGGGGTGTTGTCCAAAGGGCAGGTCACAGGAGCAGTGTTTTGAGTTGTCACAGGTGAGTGGAGTGTGGCTAGTTGTCACAGAAGGCAGTGTGCAGTGTGCACCATGGAGCAGTGTTGCAGTGTCACATGAGGCAGTGTCCAGGGATGGAGTGAGCTAGTTCTGTTCACAGGAGGTACGTGTGCAGTGGGTCACAGGTTTAGCAGTTGTTGTGTCATCAGGAGCAGTTGTGCTGCCTGTGTCTAAGAGAGCAGTGTCAGCGAAGGAGGATGTGTTGACAGTTGTCACAGGAGGCCGCCACCAAATGGTCACAGAAGTAGCAGTGTCACACAGGACAGGTGTGCATGGGTTCCAACTAGGACAGTTGTAGTGTCACAGGAGGAGGGTGCAGTGTCACAGGAGCAGGGTGCAGTGTCTACAGTAGAGAAGTACACAGGTATTGCAGTTGTCACAGTGAAGTATCACAGGAGCAGTGCAAGTAGACGGATAACTAGGACGCAGTGTGTTACAGTCGAAGTATCACAGGAGCTGTGTTCAGTTGTCACAGGTAGCAGGGATGAACAGTAGTAGGTAACAGGGAGCTGAGTGGTGCTAGGGGTTCGGGAATTGTCACAGGAGCAGTGTGCCGTGTCAGAAGAGGCTGTGTTGCAGTGTAACAGGAGCAGGTTGCCGTTTTTGGTTTGTCAAAGTTGAGCTAAGGTGTCACAGGTTATGCAGTGTGTTACGGTGTCACAGGAGGATTGGATTGTGTGGGCCGTGTGAACAGAAGCAGTGTGCAAGTGTCACAGGAAGCAGTGTGCGGGGTGGTTGGTATTGTTCGCAGGAGCCCGTGTGGCATGGTCACAGAAGCAGGGTGCAGTGTCACAAGCGCAGGGGTTGGGGGGGGGGGAGGGGTGAGAGGTCCTAGGCTGTTGGTGTCACGGATGATAGGTTAAATCCACGGATGAGGGTGTGCAGTTTGTTTTGTCGCGGAGCTAGTGTGTGTAGTGTCACAAGGAGCAGTTGTCACATAGAGCAGTTTGTCACTAGGAGCAGTGTCACAGGAGGATGTGATGCAGCTTAGTGTAAAGGAGGAGGGAGTGCTAGTCTGTAACAGGACAGTAGGCAGTGTGTACAGAGCAGTGTAGTTGTTCGCAGGAGCTGAGTTGGCTTTGTCACAGTGAGCAGTGGGCAGTGTCAAAGGAGAGAGTTGTCACAGGAGCAGTGTCACAGGAGGAGTGTGTGCAGTGCGTCAAGGAGCATTTGTGCAGTTTTGTCACAGGAGCAGTGTCACAGGAGCAGTGGGCAGTGTCATCAGGTAGCAGTTTGTTCATCAGGGAAGTAGTTGTGCAGTGTGTTGGCACAGGAGCGGAGTGTTAGACAGGAGTGGTGTGTATTGTGTCGACAGTGGTAGGCAGTTTGTGTGTGTGGTGTTTTTTTGTGCCTGGGCTGTGTGTCGCCTATCGGTTGTGGGGGTCCGCTGTCCGCGCGGGCTGATTGTGGGGCTGCGTGTGAGGCGTTGTTGTTGGTTTGAGGTTGGTTGTTGGGGGTAGGGTTTGTCGTTTGTTTTGTGTTGTGTTTTTGTTGTTTTGTTTTGGAGTGTCGACTGGAGGAGTGTCAAGGATGCATGTGTTAGAGTCACTGTGAGGACGGTGCGGCATGTGTATCTTGAAAGTATAGATCAGAACATGACCCAATCAGAGTGTCACAGAGATGTGTCACCTAAGGAGTGGAGAAGGGGGTGGGGGAGGGGGGAGCGAAGGGTGGAGGGTGGTGGGTTGCAGTACAACGTAAGTTAGGGGGGGTCTGCAGTTATCTGCAAAGCATTTGCTCCTAGTGGGGCTGGATTTCTGCAGAGGCATTGCTCGCTGTGGTCTCGATTTCTGCAGATGCATTGCTCTGTGGTCTGGCTTTTGCGCAAGAGCATTTGCCGTCCTGTGGTCTTGGATTTCTGCAGAGAATTGCTCTTGTGGTCTGGCTTTATGTCAGGGCTGGTGGGGTGTGGGTCATTGATTCGTCGATTCTGGTTGCTATTTGTTAGTGTTGCTCCTGTGGTCTGTTCATCTGCAGAGCCTATGCTCCTTTGGGTTCCTGGCCTTGCGGTAGAGGTGTTGCTCCTGTGTGTCTGGTTCCAGCTGCATGAGCAGTGCTAATGTTGCGCTGGCTTTCTGCAGAGCAGTGCTCCTGTGGTCTGGCTTTCTGCAGAGCAGTGCTCCTGTGGTCTGGCTTTCTGCAGAGCAGTTGACTCCTGGGGTATGGCTTCTGTTGACAGTGTTGCACCGCCTGTTCTGTTCCCTGGGCTGAGGATGTCTACTAGTCCCTGGATTTGTGATGGTGGAGTCGCTTTGGTTCTACGGTTGTCCTGGAAGGTCAGCCACATGGAGCTGAAGCAGCTCTTGCATGATGACCCAGGAGGAGGTTGTGCATGGTGCTTATAAACAGGGCGGGTCTGTGTCTTAGGGCTATAACAGGGGGGTCTGTTTTGCTAGTGCTATAAAAGGGTCTGTGCAGTGCGCTATAACAGGGGGTCTGTTGCTATGTTTTTTCTGCTATAACAGGGGGTCTGTGCTGTGCTATAACAGGGGGTCTGTGCAGTGCTTATTATTCAGAGGGTCTTGCGAGTGCTATATAAAGGGGGTCTGTGCTTTAGGCGTACCAAAGGGGTGGTCTGTTGCAGTGCATAAAAGGGGTGGTCGGTGCGTAGTGTGCTATAACAGGGGGTGGTTGCAGTGCCTAAGCAGGGTGGTCTGTGCTGTGCTATACGAAAAAGGGGGGCTGTGATGTGCTATAAACAAGGGTTGGTGTTGTTGCTGTGCTATAACAGGGGGTCTGTGCAGTGCTATAACAGGGGGGTCGGCTGCACAGTGTGCTATAACATGGGGGTATTGTGCTACGTGGCAGAACAGGGTGGGTGGTCTGTGCTGGGCTATTAAAGCGGGGTTGTGCATGCTAACAGGGGTCGTGAGTGTGAACAGTTGTGCAGGTATACAGGGTTGTGCATGTGCTATAACAGTGGGTTGCGTCTATAGGGGGTCTGTGCTGGTGTGCTATAACAGTGGGGTCTGGCTAGTGCTATAACCGGGGTGGTCTGTGCGTGCGTATAACCAAGGGGTTTTGGTGCATAAAGGGGGCTGTGCCATGTTGAGTCTTATCCAGGGGGTCTGTCGCTCAGGGGGCTGACACGTGCTATAAAGGGGGTATGGTGCAGTGCTATAACAGGGGGTCTGTGCAGTGCTATAACAGGGTCTAAAGGGGTCTGTGCAGTGCTATAACAGGGGGTCTGTGCAGTGCTATAACAGGGGGTCTGTGCAGTGCTATAACAGGGGGTCTGTGCAGTGCTATAACAGGGTTGGTTGTGCAGAGTGAATAAAAAGGGGGGTTCTGTGCCCAGTGAATGATAAAAGGGGGGTGCAGTGTGTATAAGCAGCGGGTTCTGTGCAAGTGGCATAAGGAGGTGATAAACAGGGGGTCTTGAGTGCTAACAGGGTTGCTTTGTGAAAAAGGTTTGCAGGTATAACAGGGGGGTCTGTGCAGTGAATTAAAAGGGGTCTGCCAGTGTTAAGTCTGCTTGCAGTATTGTGATATAAACATTGCAGGCTTAGAGGCTCTGTGACAGTGAGTATAACGGAAGGTCTGTGCATAGTGATATAAAAGTGGTTTGTGCAATGATTAAGGGGCTTAGAGCAGTGATATATAACAGGGGTCTGTGCAGGTGAATATACAGGGGGTCTGTGCATTGATATATGATACGTGAGGGTGATAATAATGTGCAGTGCGTTGATATACAGGGGTCAATGGTTGCAGTGATATTAACGGGGGTCGTGCAGTTGATAAACAGCGGGGTGCTGCTGCAGTGCTATGACAGGGGATATGTTGCCTAAGGGGTGCGGATTAGTCTGTAGGTAACAGGGTTGACGATTAACAGGGGATGATGTGCGTGCTTATAAAGAGTGATGTGCTAGTGAAACAAGGTGTTCAGGGGTGTTGGCATGATAGACAGGGGACTATGTGCCAGGGATATACAGGGGGTCTGTGCTAGCCGTGATATAAAAGGGGTTTTGTGCAGTGATTTTAACGGGTGTAGTGCAGTGAGATAACGGGTATCGTGCAGTGATTATAACGGGGGTCTGGGGCTATGAGTTCTGAGTGATATAACAGGGGGCCATGTGCAGTGCTGGTAACAGGGGGTCATGTTGCATGTGTTATAAGGACGTTTGTTAGCTGTGGCAGTGCATGTATAACAGGGTTGATTATGTGCACAGTGATATAAAAAGATGGGGCATGTGCAGTGCTGTAACAGGGGGGTTCTGTGGCAGTCGTTATAACAGGGTGGATATGTGTCAGGGAATAACGGGGGCATGTGCAGGGATGGTTAAAAAGGGGTTCGGTGCTAGTTGTTATAACAGGGGGCATGTGCAGGGATATAACATGGGGGTATGGCAGTGTTTATAAAAGGGGGGTCTGTGCCGTGATATAACAGGGGATATTTGCAGGTTGATAAACAGTGGGGTGTATGTGCAGTGTGATATACCAGGGGGGTCTAGTGCGTGTATATACAGGGGGTCTGGATTCAGTTGATATGTTAAAGGGGGTTTGTGCGTGATATAACAGAGGGGGGGCATGTGCTGTATTACAGGGGGTCTGAGTCTGTGAGATTACAGGGTGGTCTGTGGCATGTTGATAACAGGGGGCCTGTGCAGTGATATTACAGGGGGTCTGATCAGTGATATTACAGGGGGTCTGTGCAGTGTTATAACAGGGGGTCTGGCAGTGATATTACAGGGGGTTGATCAGTGATATTACAGGGGGTCTGTGCAGTGTTATAACACGGGGTCAGGGCAGTGATATAACAGGAGATATGTGCAGTTGATTATAACAGGAGATATGTGCAGTGATATAACAGGGGGTCAGGGCAGTGATATAACAGGGGATATGTGCAGTGATTATAACAGGAGATATGTGCAGTGATATAACAGGGGGCCGTGCAGTGATATAACAGGAGATATGTGCAGTGATATAACAGGGGGCCTGTGCAGTGATTAACAGGAGATATGTGCAGTGATATAACAGGGGGCCTGTGCAGTGATATAACCAGGACGATGTTAGTTGTTCAGTGGTATTATAACAGGGGGTCTGTGCAGTGATAGTAACATGGGATATGTGCAGTGATATAATGGGGGCGTGCAGTGATTAAAGGGGAGGCGTGATAGTACATCATGTGTGGCTCAGTTTATTCCTCGCGACTGATAGCAGCATGGGGATTGCAGGTGTAATTGGGGGGCCTCAGATTTTAGTGAGGCGCATCCTCCAAGATGCTGGAGCCACTGCCATCGCCTGCGTATTGTTGGCAGCCAGTGTGAAGGTTAATTATGGCTCAATTGGGGTCAATGAGAGGATGACTGCCGCATGTTGGGTATGCATTGCTGGGTGCTGGTAGGCATTGCGGGTGGGTTGTGATTGCCAGTGGTGAGCTGGGTGGGTATAGCATTTGGTTGGTGTATCCCGGGTAGGCATTGCTGGGGTGGGTATTGGCAGTGTGGCTGGGTTGCTGTGGGGTATGATGCTGGTGGGTGATGCATTGCTGGGTGGTTGTAATGCCAGTGGGTATTGCAATTGCGGGTGGGTTGGTTATTGCCAGTGGGTATTGCATTGCAAGGGTGGGTATGCATTGCTGGGGTGGGTTGTATGCCAGTGGGGTATTGCATGTGCAGGGGTGGGTATGCATTGCTGGGTGGGTTGTAGTTGCCCAGTTGGGTATGATGCAGTTTTTGGTGGGTATGCATTGCTGGGGTGGGTTGTACTTGCCAGTGGGTATGGCATCTGTGGGGTGGTATGCATTGCTGGGGGGGTTGTGATTGCCAGTGGGGTACATGCGGGGGTGGTTGGGAGCATTGCTGGGGGTAGTGCGGTGTGGGTGGGGTATGCATTGCTGGTGGTTGGTATGCGGGATATGCTGTGTGGGTTGAATGCGTGGGATGGTTGCTGAGGATGTGGTTTGTATGCATTGCTGGGGGGTAGCATTGGGTTGTATTTATGCAGTGGGTATGATATTTGCTGGGTGGGTATGCATTGTCTGGGTGGGTATGTATTGCAGTGGTATGCAGATGGGTGGGTATGGCTAGCTGGGTGGATGTGATTGCGGGTGGTGTGTGATGCAGGGTCTATGCTGCAGTGGGGTATTGTTCAATGGTTCATGCGGGTGGGTATGCATGCTGGTGTGGTTTTATTGTTGTATTGCCAATGGGTATGCCATTGCTGGTTGGGTGGGGTACTTTGGTTGCGTGGGGAGCATTGCTTGGGGTGGGTTGTTTTTGCCAGTGGGTATGACATTGCTGGGGGGTATTTGCATTGCTGGGGTGGGTATGCATGGCTGTGGTGGGTTGTATGCCAGTGGGTAGGCTATTGGCGGCTGGTGAGGTATGGAATTGCTGGGCGGGTGGTAATGCATTGCTGGGTGGGCCTGTATTGCAGCAGTGGGGAGTGCATGCTGGGTGGGTATGCATTGACTGGGGTGGATATGCATTGCTGGGGGGGTTGTATTTGTGGTCCAGGTGGGAGATGCTGGTGGGATTGCTGTGTGGGTGGTTTGCATGATCAGTGGTTGTTATGCATGTGTGGGCATAGGGGGGTCTGGTATTGCCAGTGTGGTATGCATTGTGTGCGGTGTAGTGAGTGGGTATGCATTGCTGGAGGTGGGTTTTGTATTGCCAAGGGTGAGGATCTGGCTGGGGGTGATATGAATTGCATGGGTGGGTTGTATGCCAGGGGTGGTATGCATGCGGGGGTATTGCATTGCTGGGTGGGTATGTCATTGCCTGGGTATGTTGGTGGTTGGAGTGTGTCATGCATGGTGAGTGGGTGATGCAGGCTTGATGCTGTGGTAGTATTGATGGTGCTGGTGGTGGGTATGCATTGCTGTGGCTGGGGTGGTGTTGTCTGATGCACAAGTGGGTATGATTGATTGGTGGGGTCTGCATTGATCGGTGGTGGGTTGTATTGCCAGTGAGTATGCATTGTGGGGTGGTATGCTTGCGTGGTGGGTTTGTGTGCAAGTGGTAGGCCATTTTCTGTGTGGGTTGTATTGCCTAGGTGGGTGTATGCATGTGCTGGGTGAATATGCATTGCTGGGGGGTTGTATTGCCAATGGGATGCCATGGGGGTGGGTATGCATTGATGGGGGGGTGTTGTATTGCCACGTGGTATGCATTGCTGGGGGATATGCATTGCTGGGGTGGGTTTGCCCAATGGGTTATGCATTGCGGGTGGGTATGCATTGCTGGGCTGTAGGTTGGTGTATGTCGTGTAGTGGTATGCATGCTGGGTGGGTATGCATTGCTGGGTGGTCATGCATTGCTGGTGGGTTGTATTGCCGGGTGGAGTATTTGCATTGCTTGGGTGGGTATGACATGCTGGGTGGGTTTTGGCCGGGTGGGTATGCATTCGCTGGGTGGGTTGTATTGCCGAGTTGAGGTTTATGCATTGTGGGTGGGTATGCATTGGGTTGGAGTGGGGTGGTATGTATTGCTGGCGGGTGGTATGCTGGGGGGTATGCATTGCGGGGTGGGGTATGCATTGCGGGTGGGTATGCATGCTGGGTGGGTATGCAATGCTGGTGGATAGGCATTGCTGGGTGGGTTATTGCCTGGTGGTTGTTGCTAGGTGGTTAGATTGCGGGTGGGTGTAGCATTGCTGGGGTGGGTTGCATTGCTGGGGTTGTCGGGGTGATGCATTGCTGGGTGGATATGAAGTTGCTGGGTGGTATGAATTGCGGGGGGTGGTATGCATTGCTGGGTGGGTATGTATTGCTGGTGGGTATGAATTGCTCGGGTGGGTGGTATTGCGGGTGGGTATGCATTGCGGGGTGGATATGGCATTGCTGGGGGTGGTATTGCGAGGGTGGGTCTGCATTGCGGGTGGGTATGAATGATGTTGGTGGGTAAGCATTTGCTGGGTGGGTGTAGTTGAGGGGTGGGGATAATTTGCTGGGTGGGTTGGTGTATTGCCGGGTGGGTTGGGTGGGTATGACATGTGCGGGGGTGTATGCATGGCTGGTGTGCGGTCTATGCATTGCTGGGGGTGTGTATGCATTGGTGCGGTGGGTGTTATGCTGGGGTGGGTTATGCATTGTGGGTGGGTTGTGGATTGACGTGGCTTTCTGGGGTGGGGGGGTAAAATTTTGCCAAAATTTTTTTTTTTGTTTTTTTTTTTTTTTTTTGCTGGGTGGGTCATGCTTGGGGGGTGTATGACATGCTGGGGGCAGCACATTCTGGGTGGGGATGCATGGCTGGGTGGGTATGACATGCTGGGTGGGTTGTATTGCCAGTCGGTAGCATTGATGGTGTGGGTTGGTATGTGACGGTGATTGGTGTAGTCACAGCTTCGCGGGTTGGCCTATGTAGTACATGTTTTGTTGTAGTTGGAACTGTTAGTGAAGGAGAAAAGATAAGTGGTGCGTGGTAGGCAGAGTTCACTGTACTTACAGCCGAGGGCCTCTTGCGTGATGCTCGGGATTTAGGGTTTAGGGTGAGGACTCTGGGGACCCCAGTGAGGTGCTGATTAGTTGGGGTGGAATTGCCGGCGTTGTTCTGTTATTGTGTAAGCTGAAATAAAAAGCTTTGCCTTTTGTTCCACATCTTGTTCATTCGATTTATTGGGGGGTAATGGTGGATGGTGGGGTTGTTCCCGGATAGGGGTCTGGGCATTGATTATAACATGGGGGTGGTCTGTGCAGTGTATACCAGTGAGAGCAGCGGCGGGGTCTGTGTATATAAGCCATGTCTAGGTACAATAGTTTCGTGTAGCGTATTTATTAGTATCTAGCCTTTCTAGGGTATATATTTTATTTTCCCGTCTACGTGCATATAGTATATAGCGCTGTCTGGGTGTATATCATATAAGCCATGTCTATGTTATAGAGCCAAGGTGGATATGAGTTTATAGCGTATCTAGGTGTATACAGTATACAGTATTATTAGTTCCTGTCTAGGGTTATAAAATATATAGCTCTGTATAGGGTTACATAGTATATAGCTGTCAAGGTGTTGTTATAGCCCTGTTTTAGGCCTACATAGTATATAACCCTACTATGTAGGGGTATAGGCAAGTGTTATATAGTAATTAGCTGTGTGAGGTGTAGACAACATATAGCACTGTTATGTGTTTTTTATTATTGTTATATAGCCCTGTATTCAGGTTTATCGTGTATAGCACTGTCTTAGTTGGAATAGTGTAGATGCCTTCAGGTTGAATTAGTAGTGTTTGTTAAAGCTATCCATCTTCACGTGTTACACCGTGCTCACCTATGCGCCTGCCTAAGTGTACGGACAGCCGCTAATATCCAGACCGCCAAGGTGCTATTTTTTGTATATGGCCACTGTTAGGTTATATGCAGTATCTGTAATGCATGGAGTTCGGTCTAGGTGTCCCCCTGTATTTTGGACTCAGGCGTTATAAACTATATAGCCCGGTGTAGGTGTTTCTTTAGTGTTACTCTAGTCCAGTTTCTCTAGTGTGTGGTGGGGATATGGATTACAACATGCCGCCGCCCCTCCCCCCCGTGTATTAGACTTGCGTCCATGTGTATGTGGGTATACATTGTATACAGGTATACAGAGATGTGTAGATGTTGTGTGTGTTGTATGTAAACACACATATATATAGTATTATAGGTATATTGTGCTATGCGCATCACCGGCGATGTTCAGATATAAGGTAACAGTATATTCGATGGGTATAGTTAGATATATTATTTAATTACCTGCTATATTATATATACTCCCCTATTATGATATATATATATATATTATATATATATGGATATATATTACATAGTTACGGTGTATATGTTTTGATATAGTGTATGATATGTGGTAATATAGGTGTAGTATAGTTTAATTATATAGAGTTGTAATATTAGGATATTATATAGGTGTATTGTCGGAGATAGATACGCTAGGTAGTATGGGGAGGAGGTACGCGGGGCGGAGAGGCGCTGTGGCTCCCATTAGGGGTATCGAGGGACGAGAAGGTGGATGCCGCTGCCTACGGCCGCGTGGGCGCTTGGGACCGGAGCGCGTAGTGGGTGGTCATGCGCGGCGGGGCACGAGGGGGGGGCTGTGAACAGGCGTGGGGGGGCGATGACGGGGTGTGAGAGGGTGGATGAGGGAAGGTGAAGCACCGTCGGATGGGGGGGGGGGGGGGTGTAGTGGAGTGGGAGGGAGGGGCGAGATGGCATCGAGCTCCCAGACCCCCACATGCCCATAGCCGGGAGAGTGCCTGGTGTGCCTCAAATATCTGCAGTTTTTGATACGAGCGGGCGAGCGGCCTCCCCGAAAGGGCGGCTCCGCTTCTTTTGAATGTGACGTACCGGGGGGGGGCGGCGGTTTGGGTAGCAAACGCGTAGCGAAATTGTTCAACGTAAGGACGGGGACGGGGGTGGTGACCTCGGACGATAGGTTGTCGGATTACTCATGGGGCGCCTGGGTTGGGAGGGTTGGGTGGAGGGTTGTAGGTGGGTGGTCGGGATGGGTTTTGCGGCCTTCTGAGGAGGGCGCCCCCGGCCACCGCTCATGGGTTTATTTTCCCCACTACAGCTACCCCCGGGTGGCGTGTTTGGTGGGGGTCGTCGGAGTAGTAATAGACGTAAGAGTGTGGCTCTGGTCTTTAGATTGGGTTAAGTAGATTGATCGGTTCGGGAGGGGGGTGGCGTGTATGGGCGCTTTTAGGGGTTTGGTTGGTTTGGGGTTGTTTTGGGGTGTCTAGGATGAGTGGTGGCCCCCTAGGGTCAGCCAATCCATGTGGGTAGAGGGCCCGCGGCCCAGTGCCCCCCCCGGGCTGGCGGGGTGGGCGGTGGTCCGCTGTCGTGGTCGGCCCACCAGGGCTGGCGGCGGAGTGGGTTGGAATTGCGGTGGATGTGTGTGTTTTGTGCGGGCGTGGGGGGGGGGGTGGGGGGTAGGTTTTGTTGGGTTGTCGTGTTGGTCTGTGGTTGGGGTTTGTATAAAGTAATTCGTATATGGGTGTATATAGGTGTATGGAGCTTTATATAGTTATATAGGTTGGTGTATATAGGCGATACTTATAGTATATTATATGTGGTGTATATAGGCTTATATAGTATATTATATGGGTGTGTATAGGGTGTATACAGTATATTATTAGGTGTTATAGGGTTGATATAGTATATATATTGGTGTATATAGGGTGTTATATTTATATTTATTGGCGTTTGTAAGGGTTGTATTTATGTTATATATGGGTGTGATATAGTATTTTATGTAGAGGTTATAGGGTGGAATGTATTAGGGATATTAGTATGTGGTTTGTTGTATGTAGGGTATGGGTTTGTTGTATAAGTATCTGAATGGGTGTATGTATGTGTTATATAGTATTATTAGATGGTGTATGTAGGTGTATATATATAGGAAGATGGTTGTATTACTACTGTGCTTGACAATTGGTCTTCGTGGGGTGGTACCAAGTGAATTAATGTTTCTAGTGAGGATGCCGGAGCCTGCCCCTCCCTCCTATTGAGGATATCAGTTACTCCTGTCCAGTTTGCCGAGCTCTATTGGATTCGGAAGGTGTCTTTCTCCTGTCGGGGTGCCTTGATGGCCGGTCCGGGTGTGGTGGGCGGAGCAAGTTGTTTGCAGCGAGAGCCCGTCTGGGGGGTGGGGCCGCACGGGGACCCGGAGCGGTTTGTGAGCCGGTTGGTCGGGAGGATGCTGAGTGCGACATCAATGAGCGGGGGGGGAGCATCAGAAGCCTTCGGCACCAGACCGCACTGCGTGTTGGCCACCGTGTAAGGTCTGTTGGACGACTCGGAGTATACGTGCAAGTGCATGACCGGAGCACCGGGAAAGGGGCTGGCAGGGGGGAACCGAAACCCGGGGGGGCAGTGGGGTGGTAATATCTCGGGGGGCAGGGGGGCTCGCCGGGATGACCCGGGGGGTCGGGCAGGTGGGGGTGATAACGGGCAGGGGGGTCTAGCTGGAGACAGGGAACAGCAAATATGGGGGGAGAGGGACACAGAAGGTGGCACATAAGGACAAAGGGGGGGGGGGGGGAGTCACATAGACTGTGACTATGAGGGACACAGGGGGGAGGGGGGGAGTCACCCCAATTTTTTTTTTGTTTTTTGACAAAGGGGGGGGGGGGGGGGGGGGGGGTGGAACTGTGGGGGGGGGGGGGGGGGGGGGGGGGAAAACTTATGAGGGACACGAGGGGGGGAGGGGGGGGAGTCACATAGACTGCTTGACTATTGAGGGACACAAGGGGGGTGGGGGTTTTCCTTGTTGTTACACGTGAGATGGGCAGGTGACCCTGATTCTATATACATGCACACTAGATACAGCTGACTGGCTGTCGACTGGTGTGTTACACTAATTCGTATTACACATACTGATATCACTGTGGGTGTGTTACACTAGAGTTACCACATAATTACTGTCATGTGTGTGTACGACATTTGTTTTGTTAATACAACTACGGCTACTACTGTGGGTGTTACACTATTAACAGATACTGCTATCACTGGTGTTGTGTCCACTAATACACAATGCTGTCACGTCTTTTGTGTGCTATATGACTACACTAATACACTTACTGGCTGTCACTGTGTTGACACTAATACACATTAATGTTGTCACTGTGTGTGCCGACACTAATACACTTACTGCTCTCACTGTGTGTGTTACACTAGATACTACTTAGCTGCTGTGCACGTGTGTGGTGCTACCTAATGACACTACTGCTGTGGCGATCTGTGGTACACTAATACCACTACTGCTATCTACTGTGGGTTACACTAATACAAGTATGGTCTGTCACGTGTTACACTAATACAGATATACTGCTATCCACTGTGTTTGTGTTACACTTAATCCACATATGCTGTCTACTGTTTGTGTGGGGGTTACACAACTAAAACTTACTGGTCACCGTGTGTGTTGACACTAATACACTATTACTGCATCACTGTGTTGTTGTTACACCTTAATTACACATATGACTGTCACTGTGTGTGTGCACTTACATTAGCTTACTTACAATAATGTACACTCTATATCGGGGTGGTTACACTGAATTAACTCATACTGGCTTAAGCTGTGTGTTGTTACACTAACTACACCTCTTATGCTGTCACTGTGTGTGCTACACTGAATACACTTACCTGTACGTTGCTCACTATAAACCATGTCACTTGTGTGTACACTAATAATCTTACTTGCTATCACTGTGTGATGTTACACTATTACACTACTGCTGTCACTTGGTCACTATCAGTATGCGTACGATCACTAATAAAACTAATGCAGTCACGTGTTGTGTTACACTAATACCGATCGATACGGTGACCTATCCCCTGCTATCACCGGTGTGTTAGACTAATACACCTTCTGATTAACTGTGTGTGTTACACGTAATACACTTACTGCTGTCACTGTGTGAAATAATACTATCCACAACTTTGTTAACAATAACAACTGCTATCACGTGTGTGTTACACTAAGTTACACTACTGCAATGTGTTACACTATACTTGCTAAATGTGTTTACACAATACACATACTGCATGTCACTGTGGTGCGACTAATACACTTACTGCTGTCACTGTGTGTTAACCTACTGTAAGTTCACTATACCTACTGCTTCACTGTGTTGGTAAACATTATTCCACGTCGTTAACTAACACCATACTGCGTGTCACTGTGTGTTACATATACCATCTGCTATCCGTGTGATGTACACATACCGTTACTTGCTTGTCACAGTGCCGTGTTACCACTCCATGCACACTGTACTGCGTAATTTCACTGAATACCTGGACGCTTCGGACGTGTGTGTGTTAATAAGCACATACTGCGTCACTGTGTGTGTACACAACACTTACGACACTGGTGCTACACTAGTAAGCTGTCACTGTGTTACACTAATGACACCTACCTACAGTGTCGATTTACTATCACTGCTGTACTGTGTTACACTAATCTACATACTCGATTCATGTGGTGTTACACTAATACACATCTGCATACTTGTGCACATACTACGGCTGTGTGTGCTACACTGAATACATTATGCTGTCACTTTGTTACACTAATACACTTACTGTATTCACTGTGTGGTTACACCTATACAAACGGTCACTGTGTGATGTTAACTATCAGTCACTGTCACTGTGTTGCACCACTAATACACTAGATGCTGTCAACGTGGTGAAATAATACACTTACTGCTATCACGGTTTTGTAGTGTTAACTAATACACTACTGCTGTGTCACTGTGTGTGTTACCTAATACACCTACTCGATGTCATGGGTGTGTTACACTAATACTACAATTATGGCTATTCACGTGTGTTGGGTGTACATATTATACTGAACACTCTGCTACAGCACTGTGGTTGCATGTTAGCTAATACACGTACTGCCTGATCACTGTGTGTTGACACTAATACATGATGCTGAGTGCATGTGTGTGTGTACACTAGATACCGAACCTATACGTGCTATAACTTGTGTTGCACTAATACATTACTGCGATACACTGTGTTACCACTATACACTTAGTCACTGTGTGTCCTAATACACACTGTCAGTGTGTTACACTAATACCTTCTTGCTCACTGTATACAATTACTTGGAACTGTGGTGTTACACTAATACCACTTAAGCTTCACTGTGTGGTACACACTAGATGACACTACTTGCTGTCACGTGTGTTGTTACACTTAATACACTTGTACTACTTCATGTGTGTGTTACACTATACATCATACTGATCATGTGTGTGTTTACACTAATACACTACTGCTATCAGTTGGTAATACTTACTGCTACATGTGTTACAACGTGAATACCACTTATTGCGGTCACGTGTGTGTTACTACTAGTTCCACCTACTTTGCACTCCTAGTCTGGGTTACACTTAATACACCTACTCGGTCCACCGTGTGTGTTTACCACTAATACACATACCGTATCACCGTGTGTGTTAACAACTAACACACCTACTGCGGTCATCTTGTTTTTGTTGTGTTACACATAATACACCTTACGTCTATCACTACGTGTGTTGTACATAATACACTCGTAGCTGCTGTAGCGGGTGTGCCTGGTTACACTAAATACAATTACTGCTGTCACTGTGTGTTACACTAATATACACTTACTTGCTGTCACTGTCTGTGTACACTAATACACTCTACTGCTATCAACTGTGTGTGTGTTACTCTAAGCACTTAAGCTGTTTTTGTTACGATATTACTAATGACGTGGTCACTTGTGGGTTACACTAATACATCTTACTGCTATTCACTGTGTGGCTGTTATACATAATACACTAAGCGTGTGTTCACGCTGTTGTGTCACGTAGACTATCCACTACTGCGTATCCACGTGTGTGTTACACTTAATTACACTATGTTAACTGTGTGCGTTTCACATACACTACGGTTGTCTGTGTTACACTAATACAATACCGGTCACTTGTTGGTTGGTACACTTAATAACATGATGCATCAATGTGTGTTACACAATACACCTCACTGCCGGTCACTGTGTGTGTTACACTATTACACCACTGCTATCACTGTGTGTGTTACACTAAACTACTTACTCTGTCACTTTGCTTAGCATCACGTGACTGTGTGTTTTACACTAATACACTTATCTGCTGTCACTGGTGTTTTGACACTAATGTTACACTTATGATCTGTCACTGTTTTAAACTACTACTCGGTCATGCTTGGTTACACTATACAACTTATGCTATCATGTGTGTGTTACACACTACACTTACGGCTATACTGTCTGTGGTGTACACTAACAATAAAACTTACTGCTATTCACTGTGGTATGTTACACTAAGTACACTTAAATGACTATCACGTGTTACGGCTTAATATACACTTACTGCTGTCACTGTGTGTTGCACTAATACACTTGTTACTGCTATCACTTGTGTGTTGTGTCACTAATACACTTGCGCGTCACTGTGTTGTGTTACACTAATTACAAACTTGTACTGCCTGTCACTGATGTGTGTTAAGACTAATACACCTACGCTATCACTGTGATTTTACGCTAGATACACTTACTGCGTCAATGTGTGTGTGTTTATACTAATACGACTTCTGTGTCTACTGCGGTGTGTTACACAATACTATGCTATAACTGTGTTGTTATTACATCTAATTGTACAATCTGTGATTGGTCACTATACACCTACTCGGTCATGTGTGGTTCTAATACACTGCTAACTGTTACCACTTACGTCCACTTACTAGGGTCAATGTGTTGTGGTTACCACTAAACACCTACTGTATACGGTATGATAGCACTTGACTGCTGCACTGTGTTACACTTAATACACTTACGCGGTAACTGGTGTGTTGCACACTAATACCATACTAGCTAGTTACCACTTGGGGTTGATTTAACTACATACACAACTGCATCACTGTGTAGTGTTTACACTAATACCATTACTGCGTGTCATGTGCTGTTGTACACTAATACACCTTATGCGGTAAGGTGTTTGGTTGTGGTTGTTGCACTAATACACGTACTAGTCCAACTGGTGTTACACTAATACTACGTATTGCGGTGTCACTGTGTGTGGTGTGCTCAATACACCTACTGACACATCACTGGTTGACCTTACACTGTGTCACCGTGTTAACACTATATCACCTACTGCGTTCACTGTTGTCTGGTTACACTAATACAGCTTACTAACTATCACGTGTGTGTTTACACTAATACACTAGATGCGGTCATGTGTGTGTGTTAGCACTAATACCACCTACGTTTGCGTCACTGTGTTGTTCATGTACACTAATGTTGTTCACCGTGTTTTTTTTTTTTTTTTTTCCTTCTTTTTGTTGGTTAGGTCTTTTTTTGTGATCTTAATTGAGAACTTGCGCTACTTCTGTCATCTGTTCGTGTTACACTAATAACTTACTTCGTATCACTAGCCTGTTGTACCACTATACACCTACTGCGGTCTAACCCTGAAACCTAGCGACGTGTTACACTAAATACACCTCACCGCCATATCACTGTTTTTGTTGGTGTTTAGCAATAGTTTCTTTTGTTTGGTTTTTGTTTATTTTGTTTGGTTTTTATGATGCTGTCTCTCATACTTAACTGCATCAACTTTGGTGGTTACAATAATACATTAGTTTATGGTCATGTGGTATTACACTAGATTACACTTTACATGCTGTCACTGGTTTACACTAAGTATCACGTATTGCCTTGCTGTACGCGTTGTGTGTTTAGACGAGGTGGGGTTTGCGTGATTACATACACCTACTGCTTATTATCATCTGGTGGTGTTTACATTTATTATACACTTTTCACTACTGCTGAGTACATGTCAGTGTTGTGTGGTTAAGCTTAACTAGCACCCTACTGCTATACTAATTCATACTGACGTTCGTATCACTGGTGTGTACACTATTAAGTCTTTAATGACTTTTGGTGTAATTATGTTGTTGGTTTTTTACACTAATACCATTTCTCCTCGTCACTTGTGTGTTACACTAATTACAGTACTTTGCTTGTGTTTGTGTGGTTTTTCACTTTCTGGTTTTGTTGTTACACTATATACACCTAGCACAGAAATCGGATTGTTTTTGCCCGTTGTTTTTTGCTCGTTACATGTAATACATTTTCCTTTTTTTGTTACTGCTATGTACATATAATACAACTACCTTTACCGACTCTATCATCTGTGTGTGTTTTTTTTTAGCGAAGAATACCTTATTTTTTGCGTTGTCCAATTGGGTGTGTTTATACGAATTACTAGTATTTATTCTGCCTCTGCACTTGTTGTGTGTACATTTAATGCAACTCTATCTGATTGCCATCAACATGTGTGTGGTTGTACGTAATGCACGTACACTTATCTATTATCAGCTGTGTTGTTACTCTTAATAGCACGTACACTTACTCGTATCTTGTGTGGTTATCATACGAAAGCTCTTACACTTAATGCTTTGGACTGTGGTGTGTTACACGAACACTAACTTATGCGTCACGGCGTTACAAATGCACTAATAACATGCTATCCTGTGTTGTGTGTTACACAATGCACTTTCACTCACCGGCTATCACTGTGTTACTCTTAATTGCACTTTACACTTACTGTATCACTGTTGTGTTACACTAATGTCACTTTTCACTTACGCTTAACGGTGTGCCGAATCAATTTCATACTGCTATTAGTGTTGTTACATCTAATGCACTTTCACTTACTGTATCACGTGTGTTGTTACCAGTAAGGTGCGACTTCACTTACTGCTATCACGTGTGTGTTACATATATGCCACGTTCACTACGACTATCACTTGTGTACATGCACACTTAGCTGTTATGTGTGTTACACTAGATGCTACTTTCAGCTTACTGTCTTACTGCGGGGGGATATTCTGTCTGAGTTTTAATCATTACATGCTGCTGCGTCTGTGTAAATTAGATAGTGAGTTCTGGGGTCGGAAGCTGCACGTTTCCTCGCGGGAGGGACACATAATGAGAATTCTTGGAAGTACACATGGTGATAGAAACTTTTAGGGGAGGGACACAATGACAGAGCATTTTAAAAAACTAGACATTTTAGTGACTCATGTCACTTTTCTACTCGTCTTAAACCTTAAGGAGGTCACAGTATGTGACAGACGTCAGGACAGCACACAGGGAGTCTGGTGACAGCTTCTGACAGCTTCGTTCTGTCATCAGGGGCCAGGAACGCAGCAACGTAACCCTTTCCCTGCCAGGCGCACACTCAGAGCTCACACACACAGCGCTGGGGAGGAGAGTAGTGGGTGGGTATGGATGGGGAGTGAGTGATTTGCTTTTATGGGGTTGGGTGGGGGGAGAGAGATGTGGGGGGTGAGTAGTAGTATGAATTTGTGACCCCGGGTTTTTTTATGGGTGATGGGGAAGTTGAGAGAGTGACAGTGAGTGGTTATGGGAGGGGAGTAGATGGTGAGGTTATGGGATGGGAGGAGATGAGTGTTGAGGTATTGGGGGAGAGATGAGTGAGTTATGTGTGTGATTGTAGTGATGTAGTGAGGGTATGTGGGGGGCGAGAGAGGGATTGATTGAGGTATGGGGGAGAGAGATGAGTGAGGTATGGGGGAGAGAGATGAGTGAGGTATGGGGGAGAGAGATGAGTGAGGTATGGGGGAGAGAGATGAGTGAGGTATGGGGGAGAGAGATGAGTGAGGTATGGGGGAGAGAGATGAGTGAGGTATGGGGGAGAGAGATGAGTGAGGTATGGGGGAGAGAGATGAGTGAGGTATGGGGGAGAGAGATGAGTGAGGTATGGAGGAGAGAGATGAGTGAGGTATGGGGGGGGGGGATGAGTGAGGTATGGGGGGAGAGAGATGAGTGAGGTATGGGGGAGAGAGATGAGTGAGGTATAGGAGAGGACACAGACAGAGAGCGTTGGGGAGATAACAGCTTCTATATCCTGGCTCTAAATTCTTTATTTTTGTCTCCCTCTCCAATCCCCCTGATTCCACCCCTCTCTCTGTTTCCCCTTTCACTTTGCCCCCCCCTCTCTCTCTCTATTTCCCCTCTCACTTTGCCCCCCATCTCTCTCTGTTTCCCCTCTCACTTTGCCCCCTCTCTCTCCGTCTCCCCTCTCACTTTGCCCCTCTCTCTCTATTTCCCCCTCACTTTCCCCCCTCTCTCTTTGTCTGCATCTTTTCACTGTCCCATCCCTCTCTCTCTATTTGTCTCTACCCCTCTACTCTTTCTGTCTCTTCTCTCCCTTTCTCAGGCTCCCAGTCTCTCCTTGTCTCCCCCTTTTCTATTAATTCACTCCCCTCTCTCTTTCTCTCCCTTCTCTGGCTTTGCCGACCCGACCCCCCCCCCCCCTACCCTGGAATTGGGGATGTGTGGTGGATTTCTGGGAGGGGAGGGGGGTGTTAATTAGAAGTGAAGTTGAGCTCTGTTTGTTCGTCATCACAAGAATTAATCAGGATAAAATTAGAATTCTATTAAGAGCCATCATGAGGGAAGGAGGGGCTGCTATTCATGGAGATTATCCTTGTGAGAAGGGGTTAAGTTTAGTTTTGCAGGGCTCTAGCAAGGAACGGGTTAAGTGACATTCAGTCCTCTCTCTGTCCTCTTTTGTGCAAACTTCCACCTTCTCTCCCTCCCTCTCCCTCCTTCCCTCTCCCTCCCTCTCCCTCTCTCTCCCTCTCTCCCTCCTTTTTCTGTCTCTTTCTTTCTCCCTTCTTTTCTGTTTCCTTCTCTCTCTGTCCTCTTTTTGCTGTCCCTCCTATCTTCTCTCTATCTTCCTCCCCCTTTCTGCTTCCTGTCTGGGTTCTCTCTGTCCTCCATTTCTCTATCCCTTCCTCTCTCATCTCTTGCCATTTCTTTCCCTCTCTCTCGCTCCCTTTCTATCTCTCTCTCTCTTCCTCCCCCTCTCTCTCTTCCAGTCGGGGCGGTGTGTCATTTATCATGCTCTGTGTTGCAGAGAGATGCTAAGGGTCAGTACCTGTTTGACCTTCTGTGTCACCACCTGAACCTGCTGGAGAAAGATTACTTTGGAATCCGCTATGTGGATCCCGAAAAACAGAGAGTGAGTGTGACAGTGTACCGTATATAGGACAGCGTGTATGTAACAGTGAATGTGACAGTGAGTGTAACATTGTCCATGGGAGAGTTGTATAGTTGCTGAGGTTGAAAAAAGACATACAGCATGTCCATTGGGTTCAACCTATGCTACATTTAGAAGACAGATACTTATCCTCTATTTGTATTTACAGTATATGGATCCAGAAGGCAGACAAAAACACCCGGTGAAACATCATTCAATGATGTCTCATAAGGGGAAAAATAAATTCCTTCCTGACTCCAGTAATGCAATCAGATTTCTCCCTGGATCAACATCCTTCCCATGTTTACTTATTTGGTATATCCCTGTATACCTTTCCTTTATAAAACTGTCTAACCTTTTCTTAAAAATATCTATTGTATCTGCCATCACAGCCTCATAAATTCACACTCTTTGCAGCTACTGCCTGACATTGAGCACTGTTCTAAGCCTGCTGTCTACAGGCACTCCTAAACCCTTCTCCATCAAGGATTGACCTAATGTTGTCTCATTTAATTTGTAATTTGCCTGTTTATTCCCAAATGCATAACCATGCATGTATCTGTATTAAAGCTGCAGTTCAGTCTTTTTTTTTTTTTTAATTAATTTTTTTACTTCAATAGTTTTATGTGGGCATTCTCTACTTACCTAAAGAACTGTATAGCTGCCGGTCAATTTCGTTCTCCATGTATTGATCGGCGAAATTTGGTGACATCATTAGTGAAGGGATATGTTTTTCTTCTGCTTCTGTCACTCAGTGGAAGCTCATGAATATTCATGAGCACTCCTGCACTGACATGTGCTAGAGGGAGGGCAGGGCTGACAAAGGGGTGTGCCAGGGCTTGTGACAGGACATGAAGGGGCAGTGCCTTAGCAAATGGTTGTTAAAATAGAATACAAGAAAATTGGTCTTTCAAAGTTGTTTTTTTAAAAACAGAAAATGCTAAAAGTATTTTTTCTTACTACAGAACTGATTTATTAAAAAAAACACATGCAGGATATTGACTGAACTGCAGCTTTAAACATCATCTGCCATTTACCTGCCCATGTTCCCATTTTATCCAAGTCCTTCTGGAGAGAAATGACACCCTGCTCTGATTCTACTACCTTACAGAATTTAATGTCATCAAAGATGGAGACTTTGCTCTCTATGCCCACCTCAAGGTCATTAATAAACAAACTAAAAAGCAGTAGCCCCAGTGCCAAACATTGAGGTACTCCACTCACAATTTTAGCCTGAAAAGGTTCGATTTATGATAACTCTCTGTTGTTTATGCTTCAGACAGTTTTCAATCCAGGTAGAAGTTTTTTTTACCCAGACCAATTTCCTTTATTTTGTACACTAACCTCTTGGGTGGCACTGTATCAAAAGCCTTTGCAAAATCATAGTAGACCACATCAACTACATTGCCCTGGTCTAAATTCCTACTTACCTCCTGAACTATTAAGGTTTGTTTGGCACAACCTATCCTTAAAAAAAATCCATGCTGACTATTACTAATGTTGTTATCCATTAGGAATATTATCCCATACTAAACCTTCAAGTAGCTTCCCCACTATTGAAGTCAGGCTTACAGGGCTGTAATTCCCCGGTTGTGATCTAGCTCCCTTTTTAAATATAGGCGCAACTTCTGCTTTACGCCAATCTTGTGGTACTGAGCCTGTGGAAATGGAGTCCTTAAAATATTGAATATAATGGTTTGGCTATTACTCAATTTAGCTCCGTAAGAGCCCTTGGGTGCATGCTATCGTGGCTCGGCTCTTTATTTAACTTCATTTTATGAAACCACCTATGCACTTCGTCCTCAGTTAACACATGTTAGTTAATATTGAGGTTGTGGCTACCTCCTGTTGCAACATTTTTGCAATTGACTCCTCCCTGGTAAACACAGATGAAAACAAATGTATTTAATATATCCACCTTCTCCTTAGGTCCACTAATCTGCCTGCCCATCTCACACTGAAAGCGTTTTATATTCCCTGTTCTAATCTTATTGTTATTAAGGAACTTGAATCATTTTTTAGTGTTGATCTTACTTTCCATCTTGGTTTCGTGTTGAATTTTTGCTCATTTGATTTGCCCTTTTGCAACTTTTGTTACATTCCTTATAATTCTGATACGCTGTCTCCGTCCCTTCTGACTTTAAGACTCTAAACGCCTTCCATTTCCTCCCCTACCTGTTTATTTAGCCGCACTGGGTTTCACTTCTTTTATATACATTACCCGAGGGCATACACTGATAAGTGTGCTTATCTAGAGCGCTGCTTGAAAGACTGCCCATTCTGTATTTTTTTCCTGCAAGAACTTCATCCCAATTTATTCCTTGTAGGCTCTTCCTTTAGTTTAGTATAATCTGCCTTTCTAAAAATGAAGAGACATTGTTGATCCTATATAATCTGTTTTGTGATTTATTTCAAAGGAGACCATGTTATGATCACTGTTTGCCAAATGATCCCTGACTAGAAAATGTGTTATAACTCCTCTATTGTTTCATATGACTAAAATCCAGAAATGTCCAGATAATCAAAATCATCCCATATTAAAACATGACCCAGTTTTGCTGGCTTCTCCATTTTCAAAAGTAATTTGGCGTCCTCAATCTCACAGATATTTGGTGGTTTATAGCATATCCCTACAAACATTTTCTTTGTACTTTAACCTCCACAAAGTCTCTACATTTTCATCAGACCCTTAATAAACATTTTCCCTTATAATAAGTTTTAAACATATAAACATACCCCACCACCTCTTCTATTTGCTTGATCCCTCCAATAAAGGGAATAACCCTCTAAATGAACTGCCCGGTCCTGAGTTTCACCCCACCTTGTCTCAGTAATGCCCTCTGCTATCATGCTGGGATCCTTTCTCCCCCATTGTATCTGCCAGGCTTCTTGCATTAGCAAGCATGCATTTAAGGGTGTTACCGCTCTGTGCTATTGTTAGCTTATCTTCTCCTACCTTTCTGAACCTCATTGAATGTAGTCTTTAGGAGTTTACTAGTATTATTTGTATTTAATGTGTGTCACCCTCCCGCTTGCCCGTCTCCCACTTCCTCCCACTCTACCTCCATAAGGCTAAGGCCCCGCTCCCTCAGTCAGCGCGCCCGCACTGCAGACAGGCGGGGCGCTGACAGACACAGACCGCGATACGCGGTCTGTAGGGAGCCGGGAGCGGGAGGGGGGCGGGAGTGGGAGGGAGGCGGGCTCTGATCGTGGTGCCGTCCACCCCCCCACACACATACATATACACATACACACACACACATACATATACACACACACACTTTAATAACACGCAGCTCCTTCCCTGCTCCCCGCCCAAGGCGCCCCCCACCTAGCTCCTTTCCTCCCCTCCTCCCCATTGGCTGACTCGCGTACCACGTGACGCGCCAACGCCGAAATTCACAAGATTCTTGCAGCATCGGCCGGCTGACGCGTCACAGTACGTAGTCAGCCCTGTCGGAAGGAGGCAGCGGGGGCAGGGACCACTCGGGCAAGGGTCTGGTGGTTCGCGGCCGCGCGCCCCGCCGGCCGCAGCGGGTTCGCAGCCTAACCCCTAGCTATTTCCCCATTCCTATGTTTTCCGTCTAATCCATTACCTTTTGCTTGTGCCTCCCCCCCCTCTCCCATCTAGTTTAAAATCTCCAACATTTTTAACATCCTCCCCCTAGCCCAGCAGATCCCTCTTCCTTGAGGTGCAATCCATCCCTACTATAAAGATAGCACATATGTGAGGACACCCACTGCTCCAGAAGCCCAAACGCCTCCTACCTACCCCACTTTCCTAACCATGCATTAACCTCCCTAATCTCCTCCTGCCTCCCCGGGGTAGCGCATGGCACTAGTAGTATTTCCGAAAATACTACCTTGGAGGTCCTTGCCGTAAGCTGGTGGCCTAGATCCCTGAAATGTTTTTAGGACCCTCCATCTTCTTGTAACTTTGTCATGGTGCCAATGTGTACCAAGACCGCCGGGTAATTCCCTGCCCCTCCCAACAAGTTGTGTACCCAACCCGCAATGTGCCGAACCCGAGCAACAAACTGTTTGGTTCATGCAGTCACTCAGCGTATGAATGAAAGTGAGTGCAGTGCTTATATGCGACAGTGTATATGTTACAGAATGAGCCAGTGTACATGACAACGTGTGACGGTGTACATGTGACAACGTGTTACGGTGTATGTGACAGCATGTTACAATATATATGTAACAACGTGAGACAATGTGGACATGACAGCATAAGGCTGCGCTTATACAGACGGCGACGTGACCGATGACGTCACCCGTCGCCGTCGCCATTGCGAAAGTTGTAATTTACATTTTGGAGTCGTCGCTGGCTACAAGGCCAGTGACATCAGCAAGGGGGAAGGCGGAGGGACGGAGAAGCTCTCTGATTGGCTTATAGCTAGTCACATGTGGAGACCGTTTCTCCAAAATTCAAATTCTACTGACTACCAGATTTTTGGTAGCTCCGTCGTGCCGTTGCGTCCACCATAAGCGCCGACGATGGCGACAATGCATTTATTTTGACGCGATGTCGCTGTTGCCGTCACCAGCACTATAAGCGCAGCCTAAGTCAGTGTATATGTGACAATATGTGGGTCAGAGTTCAGAGGTCAAAGTTCAGAGTTGTCTGTTTAACTGTTCCCTCTTTTTTGCAGCACTGGTTGGAATTTTCAAAGGGCATCGTCAAACAAACAAGAGGTATGTGTGAGTGTGTGTGGGTGTGTGTATTGTGTGTTAGTATCTGTGTGTTCATGCTTGTGAGTGTATCTGTATATAGGGTTTCCAGGTGTCCAGTATTGAACCAGACTGGCCTGTATTTGGGCACTCTGTCCAGTAAAACATTCAAGAGAATACTGGACATGTATGTGTCCGGTATTACCTCTCTGGATATGTATGTGTCCGGTATTACGTCTCTGGACATAGTGACCTGACCGGTTTGGGGGGCCGCGGGATTTCCCCGAGCAGGGAGGGAGCAGGGCTGCTGCTAGGAGGCAGGGCAGTTTTCTCCATCCTGATTGGCTGCATTACCCAGCAGCAACCAATCAGGACGAGGTGTGAGGAGCCTGCGGGTGGGGCCAAGGAGAGGAGGAAACAGCATGGAGCGGATGGAGGTGTGCGTGTGTTGAGTTTGTGTGTTGAGTGCATCGCACCTTTCACCATTGTTTTGGAGAAGCTGTCTGGCAACCTTATGTGTATAGGTTGTTGCATATGTGTCTAAAGTCCCTGTGAATCAGTGCTGTGTGTATGTATGTATGTAAAACAAACAATAAATGTAGCGCATGGAGGGACACTATTAGTAACAATAATGTGATACTTTATATAAAAAATACACTTCACAACACTTACATAAAAATGTATGTTCCAAACGTCCTAACAGGACTCAGTTGTTCCACTGGACCTCGGTTCTATCCGATCTTTATCAGCACTCTCAACCGCTCAGGGGGCAGAGCACAGAGGAGGGAGACACAGTGTGCTGTGTATATATGCATACAGTGTGCATTGTATATATGTA
>WSYH01007519.1:0-32826 GCA_036426205.1 Ascaphus truei | reverse complement strand
GGCACTTGGGTGGGAGGGAGGGAGCCAGGGGCACTTGGGAGGGAGGGGGCCAGGGGCACTTGGGTGGGAGGGAGGGGGCCAGGGGCACTTGGGTGGGAGGCAGTGACTGAGTGGGGTGACTTACCTTGCCGCCGGACGCTTTCCCCTGCTGCCCCGATATCCCCTGCTACCCGGGACGGGAGGTGGGCTCGGGAGGGGGTGCCACGGGAGGTGAGCTCGGGAGAAGCGGGCCGCATAGGAGCTTGTACTTCCCCCTCCGTCCCACGTAACGTGCGGGCCGCAGAGGAGCTGGTACTTCCTCCTCTGCCCGACGTTGGGAGTAGGGGGGAGGAAGGGAGTGGGCCCTGCTTGCCCTGCGGTAGCGCGCGGGACCGCGGGGGGAATCGCTGCCATTTTTTTTAAATTGAGCAGGGGGGACGGGAGACACCGCGCGGCCAGCCTCGCTGCGACCCGGCAATTTTGGTGCCGTGGCCCGGTGCCGGGTCGTGACCCACCATTTGGGAAACGCTGATCTACAGTATATCATCACAAACCAATGGAAAACCTCACATTCCAATATATATGATGCATAAAATCTATGCACCATATACATTCTGCAAATGAATCAACCAAGTAAACAAAAATCAAAAGCCAATACATTGCAATTACATTCAGATATCAATTAACCCCTTAAACACCTTAACAGATAATAACCGCAAAAGTGATTAAGGGGTTAAGCCACACAGGCCCGATACCCACCATTCACCCATGAATTTGTACTGTGGCTTCATCATGCAACTATATATATATATATATATATATAAAAAGTAGATTTTACCAGATTGGAGTCCGGAAAAAACGAGACAGCACACAGTCCAGTAGTTCCAATGAAGTTGTATTCAGAGTAACATGGCACCACCTCCAACGTTTCGGTCCACTCAACGTGACCTTCCTACCAGGGACGTCTGCAATAAGTGAATGCTAATCCACCACCTTATATACCCAAAACTAATCAAAATTAAATTGAACTCACCCGGCAGGGGCAAAATTGGTCCCGCGAAAAAACCGCGCCACTGTGACACGCATACAAATGCTGGGAACGCATTCGCATCTTGGATTCACTACTATGAAACAACTATTAAAACTATGGTGGCCTCAATGGTCCGCCCGTAGGTACAATCGCGCATCTGCCGGACTCCTAATGCCTTGACCGCAGTGTACTGCTGGAACGCATCGCCATATGTATCCAGAGATAGCTACCTCTTTAACCTAGCTACGGTGGCCCGAATGGAGTTGGCCACCATAGTGGCGGTTCGCGATCGCGAAGCTCCCCTGGCGACTCAGTAAGCACAATGCATTGCAATGCAGGATCTTACTGTCTTTAAGCTAGCTCCACTATGCGCATAAAGGCACCCTCACACAGAAACAACCTCAAAAACCTATAGGAGGTTATGACATAATAAGTGCCCAAACACTATAAGAAAGGGCACCTAACAAATGGGACCGTTTGAGAAAGCTCATATACAAAGGCTCAATAAAGCATGGTGTGTTATGTGTTGTTATTGGCTTAAAAAATACTCAAAAGGACCAGTTCCAGCATGAGAACGCGTGGCACACACAGCAAACATACATAAACCAATTACCACCAAACATGTGAAACACTGTGTACATCACTGTAAGATATATTGTTATTGATGTCCCACTATAATAAATACTATAACTACAATGACTAATAAAGTCTAAAATCGAAAACAAGATATCATGTATAGCCAAACCAAATTCCTCTAAATTGGAGCGACCAATGGACTTGTAGCATATATGACTAATGAGACAACTTGTGATGGACAAGAGTGTGTCCATCCGGAGACAATATACATACTGTACTCCGTGGTCAAACTCTGTCCTAAAGACAACCTGTGACCAACAAGGCGTATTTAAACGATATGTCAGATGTTTTACAGTCTCAAATACAACATGTAATATCTACGGTCTCGAAGCGGGACATCATGAACAATCTTGATGCATACACTAAAACCATAAAGTGATAAAGTGAAAATAACAATACAAGGGCACATACGGAAATAACACATGAAAACGTAATGCAGAAATACTACAAAAGGAACAACGACAAACAAAATTACACAACCACACTGCAGTAAACAATTGTACAGTACCACAAAGTATCATAGTCCAGATTTCAGTCATAATAAACAACCTAGCGAAAAATCCTCGTTTAAGCCAAAAGGGGCCACTGTTTTTAATTCAAAGATGTGTCTTGCTTCGCTTTGCAACAAAAGTCTGTTTCTATCACCCCCTCGTGCAGGCGCTCGGATCTGTGAGATTGGCATACACCTAAACGTTGCCAATGAATGTTTAAAGTCCCTGAAGTGTTTGGCAACAGGGAGACATTTGAACTCCAAATCCTTGGCATCCGTGGATAATGCTTTACGAATTGTTGAACGATGGATAGCTATACGTTCTTTAAGCATTCGCACTGTCTTCCCAATATAAAGTAAACCACAGGGACATTTAATCAAATATATAACAAATTTTGATTCACAATTCAGATGTTGGTGAATTTTGATTTTGGTCCCATTATGTGGATGGCAATAGAAAGACCCCACCTGCATATATTGGCAGTTCGTGCAACCCTTACACCTGTAGGCCCCAGGTTGCTGGGTTAACCAAGTTCTGTCCTTGCCATATTTGTCAGCTGGATCTGCCTGCGTGATCATGGCCCCAATAGACGGACCGCGGCGAAACCAAAACAAGGGGGGTTCACGAAAGAAATAACCTATTTTGTCATCGTTAGCTAAAACATGCCAATTATCTCTAATGCCACGTTGTATGCATGGGGACGCAGTGCTGAATGTGCTTATAACATTAAATCTTGAGCTTGTTGTTTGCTCTCCCAGTTCGGTGTTAGTACAATCCACATTGTCCAACCGGATCACACGATCCAGTGCATCTTTGACGTCAACCGGACTATAACCTCGCTCTAGGAACCTGTTAGCCATGTTGATGAGAGCAGGTTCCAACTCATTGTGATCACTAGTGATTCGCTTCACTCGTAGTAGCTGTGAAAATGGAAGCCCCTTTTTCAACGGGGCCGGGTGGTGGCTTGTGGCATAGAGCAGTGTGTTCTTGTCAGTTATTTTTTGATATAGCCTAGTGGCCAATTTGTCGCCTGCTTTGTATACCATCGTATCCAAGAATGGAATTTCAAGTTCACTGTAACACAGTGTAAAACGTATCTTTGATGGAATGTCGTTAAGACGGTTCACAAAGTCCTGTAATTCCACAGTAGAGCCACTCCAAACAATAAAAATATCGTCAATGTAGCGTAAGAACTTTCTGATGTAGTGTGCATTGGGCGCATCGCATAAGATGTGGGTTTGCTCATACATGTCCATGTAAAGGTTCGCATATGATGGGGCCATGTTTGAGCCCATGGCTGTCCCACTGAGTTGGAGATAATATGAATTTTCAAACCTAAAGAAATTTTTGTTTAGGATGACTTCTATCAGGAGCAGTAAGAATTCAGACGGAGGTCCAGTCTGCAACTTGCTTGTTATCAACTTTCTCCTGATAGCCTCCAACCCCTCTTTGTGCGGAATGTTCGTATAAAGACTTGCTACATCGAGGGTAGCCAATATGCACCCAGATGGGTCAAATACTAGATTGTTAATATGCTCCATGAAGTTGGTAGTGTCCTTGACAAACGTAGCCATGCCCGCCACCAACGGTTGTAAATAAAAATCCACGTATTGCGAAATCGGATGGCATAGTGATGTCCGAGCCGAGATGATTGGTCGACCCGGTGGGTGTGTGGTAGACTTGTGAATCTTGGGGATCGTGTACATGACAGGTATTCTAGGGTGCTGCTGGGTAAGGAAACCGCCGGTATCTTCCGAGATCCATCCATTGGATATGCCCATTTGTATTATGGCATCGATTTCCCCTTTGTACGCCACAGTGGGATCTTTGCCCAACTTTTTGTACGTTTCAGTGTCCCCCAGTTGGCGCAACACCTCTTCTCTGTAGTAAAGATAGTCCAAAATGACGATTCCACCGCCTTTATCGGCGGCCAGGATGATGATACTCTTGTTATTTCTTAGGGACTTGACCGCCAGTCTTTCGTCATTCGTCAAATTGAAGAAGCTGGTTTTCTGCTTCTTAATCTTGCTTCTTGTAGCTTTACCTAGAAGGTTCATAAATGTTGCAATACTGGGATTAGACACCTGTGGATCAAACGTACTGCGTGGCCTGAAATGGGATCTTGTATATTCAGGTGCTTGATTGGCTTCTGATTTTGAAAAGAAGTCCTTAAGTTTAAGGTGTCTATTTAATTTGAAGAGGTCCACTTCCCATTTGAATTGGTCTTGCTTATACGTTGGCACGAAGCCAAGACCTTTGTGTAAAACATTTAACTCCGCCGATGAGAGGGTGTGTTTGGAAAGATTAAAAATTACCGTTTCCTGGGTTGTTGTTTTGGACCTCTCCCCCTGTTTGGGTGGCGCTCCGGATATCGTCGTCTTTCGGCCTCCTCGCCTGATTTTCCTCCGGCATCTCCGACTCCTATAGGCGGCTTGGCTCTCCCATCCGGGCCTTGTCCTAAAAAAGAAGGTTCTGCAGACATGTTGTCACTGACAGTGTCCGCGGCGTCTGAGAAGTCCGTGTCACTGGTGTTATACCCAGGCTTTCTGTACCCCCCCCGTCTTCGGCGGGACTGGCCCCTCTGCTGTCCTTGCGCACCTGTGGGTGGATCACTTAGCCCCAGCAACCATCTATATACCTTACGATCCTTGTAATCTGATTCAACAATTTTGAGTTTCTCTCTCTCATATTTAATGAGATTGTTTCTGTATGTGTCAATGGAGGACTGTATTTTGTCCGTCCAATTTGTTGAAGTGTCAGTCTCTAAAGTTGTTCCATGTTTGGAGTAAATGGTGTCTATCTCTTTTTTAATCTTAATGATTTCCTTACTTGATTGATCGATTACAAGGATAATCAAGTCAAATGCACATTTATTTAATATTGCAATCCATCTTCTACAGAACTCTGGATCTGTTCTCCCTATAGTGGGCTGATTTTTTATTCTAAACCCACGGGGTAGCAATTTTTCTTTGTGATAATGTGACAGCGTCACACCGTGCAGATAGTAATCAACTTCCCTCTTTTTCAATTTAATCAGGTCATTGTACACGTCACTCGCTCTTTCAGGTCCCAAAACAGATTCAAAGGATTCCGTGTAACGGATGCTGGAAATCTCAGCCTCGCTAAAGCTAGCTGATTCAGAGATGGCTGAAAAAAACCCAAACGTATCTTCAAACTCCTCCATGTTATTTCCTTACGTGGTTAAAACCAACATTCATTTATGATAAGGCTATTACACGTAAAGCATCCACGGAATAGGCCAAAAACGCCGTGGACCACAAACTTTAACCCCTCGCAGGGTACTTTGTATCCTTTTTGCTGGCAGGTGCCCAACTCATATAGTTACACATGAAAAAATCATCTCAGTTGGCACACTGTAAACATAAGTAAGATGCTGATGCTAGCCCCATATGCACATGTAAAAAGTAGATTTTATATACTGTATACTGTATATATATACAGAGATATATATCACGTGGTACGGTAGCCAATCAGAGTAGGAATGGAGTTCCCACGCTCTAATTGGCTACCGTACCACGTGACAGGTTTTCATTGACGTCCCATCCTTTCTTCCCCAAGCCCCTGACACATGGTATACCAGAGCCAATCAGAGTAGGGATAAAGTTCCCACGCTCTGATTGGCTTCCATACCATGTGAGGGCGGTCATGTGCCTTTTCATGACGTCATCTTAAAGGCAATTGAAGCAAAGCCATTCTGATTGGCTGTGCTTTCATTCCCTTTAAGTGACGTTATCATTTATTTTTTTGTCGGCCAAAACACATGGTTTTCACGGCCCAATCAGGACCGTGGGAACCATGACGCAAAATGTGACGTCATACTGCACCGACACACTTTATTCGAGCAAAAACCCAGTATGTACCTGGCAGATACCTGGAATGCGCCGCTCCTCACCTCTGACAAGCCCCGTTGTGTTTGCCTTCCCAGCCTGGGTTCATGCCTGGCTGACGGGCGGCTGATCTGTTAAATGATAATGATTAGGATTTAATAGGCTGCAATGCTTCGCGTGTCTACCACATGGCATAAATTCATGAATTGTAATGCAGTATATATATATATATACTGTGCAGTATTGCAGCCAGCGGGAATAAAATGCTTCAATCCCTGCCTGGAAAATAACGCAATGCACTCGGGCAGAAAACAGTCACAAACCTCAATACACCCGGGTATACCCGAATTCGTGGGACTAGCCGAGCTCGAATAAAGTGTGTCACCAGTGTAGGCCTTTAAAAGCCTATGTCGTCTCATTTTGAAGCCAGACGCCGCGGAGGAAGGACCTCCGGCCAAGAAAGAAGACCAGGGCGTGGTCACGAAGTCCAAGTAGAGCCAAAGTCGAGAGCCAGAGGGGGTAGTCGTCCAATCTGCGTCAATACCTGAGGAGTCACTGAGAGAATAGTCAAATGCTTCCATACAGAACTATGTCGAGCGACGAGTGATGGGAAGCACAGGCATAATAAAGCTGGGCAGGCCAATGGGAAAAGGGGGCAGGCCTGGAAGACTGCAAGGAGTCCTCCCTGATAGGAGGGAAGTGTTACAGCCCAGCTGAGTGTAATCATTGATTTGCATGGAACTGTGTGATGCTTGGGGGCGACGCCACACTGCAGGAGCAGTGGTTAAAAGTGCTCTGTTAGGCGTGTGATCTGTAAGCTGGGAATGCATGCACATAACGTCTGGGGCTGGCGTGTGTGTAGGTGTGCGTGCAGGAGGGCGTGAGCGCGCCCGGCGCTGAGCAGAGGAATCGCCGAGGGGAGTGATCTCGCGACGGCGGCAGGGGCGAGGAGCCGTGGAGGCCGGTAAGGCAGGATTGTTTTGTGTGTCCAGGGGCTCCCTGCGGAGAGGGAGTGCTCTGTGTGGGAAGCGAGGAGAACGCCGATTCCTGACACTCAGCTATATAAGAGGTTACATGAGCTCTCTACACTACATAGCCAATCAGGTAGAGGGGATACACTAAAGGAGTTGAAGGAAGAAATCCTAAGGGAAGAAACGCGTAGAGTGAAGGTGATTCACAGCCAGCCCTCCAAACCGGAACTCCCGAAGTCTCACTGACGTCACATCTGCCCTGCTGGAACGCAGGAGTGAGATGCACGCCGAGAAGAGGGAAGGAAAAACTGCACCAAGATACCGGAGGCGAGATGCATTGCGTATCTAAATGCTTTTAAATAGCATACATCATGTGAGTGTATTGTTATATTTTTAACCACTTGAATACAGTTTTTAAACAGATCGCGCTATGTTGGCTTTTCTGTGTTTAACTATTTAAGGAATACATTCCCACACCGAGGTTCCAGCCAGCTTATCATCACTGCAGACATATACCCAAAGATACCTGTACGTACACAGTATCATCCTCACACTTGTGAGTATAAATAACAGCAGACTTAAAGAAGAATACGTATTTATTTGTCACAATACTGCACCATCAGTTTTATTTTTTATATCTCCACATGTTTGCGCTTCCCTTTGATCACCACATCGCCAAATACGTAGCAACCCAGATATAACGGGGGTACAAATACACTCACAGGAACACAAAGTGGCATTGTACGCAGATGATATCATTCTGACACTTACAAAACCACTCACCTTGCTACCTAACCTGTTTGACCTTCTAGAGAGATTTACCCGGATCTCTGATTTTAAGATAAATCAGACACAATCTGAAGCACTTAGCCTGGACATCCCACGGGAGATGTCAGGTATCCACACAATGCGGCAATGCAGAGCACAGCAGGAACAGGACTCCACAGGACAGCAGCGGTATAATAAAAACGATTCATTATTAATGCATCATGGTGCAGACAGGAATGGATACAAGAAGATAACGGGCATGGTTCACGTGAGTCACTGAATACCACCATTGCATTGGGAGGTATACTACAGGTGTTCATAGGCATTTCAAGACTTAGTCCACATTGGGGGTGATGTGGTGGGGCTTATTTATCTCCATTCACAACACTCACCAGGACATTACACATGTCTATATTGTACACCCACCTATATACCTAAGTACTCACCTGCATATTACCACACCCATGTGATTGTTCTTTTTCAATCAAGAAAGTGTTATTGATAATATGTCTATTACCTATGGTCATTAGAGCACTATCACTGAACTGTGTTCTCTTACCCTGCATCCCACGGGAGATGGAGAAATTGATAGAACTCAACTTTGAGTTTAAGTGGCAATCCAAATCCATAAAATACCTGGGTGTGCATATCACAAAAAAGACAGCCTCCCTATACCAAGCAAATTATCCCAGTCTATTGAGGACTCTACAGAAGGAGCTGAAAGACTGGTCAGCAGATGGTATTTCATGGATGGGCAGGATATACAGCGTAAAGATGAACATCCTTCCCCGGATTTTATATCTGTTCCAGACTCTTCCGATACCCGTGGTGCAGTCGGAGATAGCAGACCTTCAAAACTCAATAACAAAATTTATTTGGAAGGGTAAACAACCACGGATAAATGCAAAAATTATGCAGAAACCTAGGGAAGCTGGAGGTCTAGCAGTGCCGAGCTTATTGTCCTATTATAAAGCGGCGCAACTGTGCCAAATCACGCAATGGCATGAGGACCCGGAGCTGCGAAGGTGGGTAGCGCTAGAAAAAGAGGTGTGTGCCCCGCTAGAGCTCAGAGATCTAATATGGTACCCAAGGAAACGGGTAAAGGATATAAAAAAAGCTCTGACCTCTGTGCTCAACTCAATGTCGGTCTGGGAGGCGGCCAAAAGTAATCGCTCACTGACCTCCAAACACACACTAATGGCCCCTTTGTACGGTAACCCAGACTTTGCTCCTGGGCTAGAGGGTAAGAGTTTCACGCTTTGGCGACAATTAGGGTTCGGTCGACTGAAGGACCTGGAGGGTAGAAACACCATCAAATCATTTGACCAATTAAAGTCAGAAAAGGACATTCCTAATACAGAATTTATTAGGTACCTCCAGGTTCGGGCATTTTACAATACACACCCGGTGAGATCACCGTTAACGAATTTTGAAAGTCTCTGCATGCGGGGCACTGACACGCGGGGACTAATCTCTACTCTGTACAGGAATGTGGTCGGTGCTAACAAAGCCGACACAAACAGACCCAGGTTTATGAGTCAATGGGAAGTTGATATAAAGGGAACACTAGAAGACGAGGACTGGACAGCAATATTTCAGGCCGCGGCCAGTAGTTCCATCTGCACGACATTGAAGGAGAACTCATTTAAAGTTTAGTTAAGATGGTATCTCACTCCAGTCAGATTGGCTAAATTTGTGTCGGGCTCTTCCCCACTCTGTCCTCGGCAGTGTGGGGAACAAGGCGATCTGGTGCACATGCTGTGGTCCTGCCCAAAAATAGTACCCGTTTGGAGCCAGATCAGAGATTGGTTACAGAGGATTTTGGGCCTCCAAATTCAGCTAGACCCAGGGCTGTTCCTATTAAGAGAACCCACAGAAGAAGTATCAAGAACGGGGAACAAATTAATAGCACACTTTGCAATGGCTATGAGGTGCGAGACCGCAGCATTATGGAACCAGAACGCAATTCCATCAATAGAAAAAATCAGAAACAGAATTTGGTTTGTATGCCAGATGGAAAAGTTAACGAGTTTAGTTAACGACACTGGCTCAAAATTCCAAAAGGTCTGGCTGCCTTGGCTGGCCCATACAGATATTCCAGGGGTGAGCGATGCCACAATTTGGCTGTGATAGAATAAAGTGAGTCCTCCTTGGATGGGCAGTACAGTATGGGGACAAGACAGGACATGACGGCTTGACAGCGGGTACTCCTGCAGGGATCCAGTAAAACACGAGCTATACAGCACAAGTGGAGTCAGGAAACTCAGAATACATAAATAGCGACCATCAGATGGAAGCAAACGGATGGAAGATGGACATACCCTTCCCGAACTCCCCCTCCCTCTTCCCCCCCCGTGGTTCTTGTCTTGTCGTCTCCACACCATGTGGGCTGTTATATGTTGTATGTCCTCAAAGGATTTTGTCTAAAAAATTATGGTATTGTTATTTGGTGTGTATAAGATATATGCAAAAAAACAATAAAAAGAAAGTTAAAAAAAAAAAAAAAAGCAGGGGTCCAAGAACCGACCCCTGAGGTACTCCACTCACGACTTTAGCCCAACCTGAAAAAGTTCCATTTATGACAACCCTCTGTTGTTTGTCCTTTAACCAGTTTTCAATCCAGGTGCATATATTATTACTGAGTTCAATTTTCTTTATTTTGTACACCAACCTCTTGTGTGAAACCGTATCAAAAGCCTTTGCAAAATCTAAGTAGACCACATCAACTGCATTACCCTGGTCTAAATTCCTACTTACCTCCTAAAAGAAACAAATAAGGTTAGTTTGGCAAGATCTATCCTTCATAAATCCTTTTTATGCTCTTTTATTGTCCCTGTATGGATGTATGTATATCTATATGGCTAGACATACAGGGATAATAAATGATTGTTTTGCAAATGTTTGTTAAGGTTCTTTTGATGTTTTTAAAATGTATTTTGCAGCTTTCTTTAGAAATTGGTGTGTGTAATGTAATTTTTATTTAGTTACATGTAATTTTTAGTGGTCTTTGCAATAGTTTATTTCAGAGGCTTGCTTTTTAATATTGTCTTATTTTTGGTAGTTAGATTTTGTATGATGGTGGTTACTTTGAAGTTGAATTTTTTTCACAATGGTTTGGTTTTAGGAATAGAAAAGTGAATTGCGTAATTGATTTGTATTTGATTGTAATTGATTGTTGATTTGATTAATTGATGGTTAAAAAAATTATGTTTTTAATGGTTTAATGGTTTTAATTTGATTGTATATTGTTGGTAATTGTTTATTTTATTTGGAACATTGATTTGGCATAGTGTAACATGATGCACAGATTAATTCCATCATGTACACACTAAAATTGTTTGATTGCCATTTGGTATATTTTTATTTGTCTAGGTGCTGTATGGTTGGGAGATGAGATATAATTTATTTTGCAATGTGATGTTAAATTTTCAGATGCAATGTGCTGTTGTTGAGATTGAGATTACATGTTTGTTTTTCTGCATGTTTGTGTAAACCTTAACCATTTATTTGTATATTGGTGTATATATATATATAGATAGAGATATAGATATATATATAGTTATATATATATAATATATATATAATATGTATGTATGTACAGTATGTACAGCTCGACCCTGTTATAGCTCTATCCGCTATAATGCGGACGATTATAACGCGGTTTGAGCATGAACCCCGAATTTAAAAAAAAAAATCAAATTTATTTTTTTTACATTTTTTTTACATTTTTTTTGCACACTGCACACTGCACACTGCACACTGCACACTGCACACTGCACACTGCAAACACACATCACACTGCATACACACACTGCAAACTACACACACTCACAGCACACATCATACACTCACTGCATACTGCACAGACTCACATCACACAGCATACACTCACTGCACACTGCACACACTCACAGCACACTGCACTGCACACTGCATACACTCATTGGACACTGCACACACTCACAATACACCGCAAACACTCACAGCACACAGCATACACTCACTGCACACTGCACACACTCACTGCACACTGCACACACTCACAGCACATTGCACACACTCACTGCACACACTCACTGCACACTGAACACACTCACAGCACACTGCACACACTCACTGCACACTGCATACACTCACAGGACACTGCACAGACTGCACACACTCACAGCACACTGCACACACTCACAGCACACTGCATACACTCAAAGCACACTGCACGCACTCACAGGACACTGCACAGACTCACAGCACACAGCATACACTCATTGCACACTACACACACTCACAGCACACTGCACACACTCACAGCATACACTCACAGGACACTGCACACACTGCACACACTCACAGCACTCTGAACACACTTCACATTCTCACAGCACTCTGCACACACTCACTGCACACTGCATACACTCACAGGACACTACACACACTGCACACACTCACAGCACACACTCAGAGCACACAACATACACTCACTGCACACTGCACACACTCACAGCATACACTCACAGCACACACCTGCACACAGAAGGATAGAATGTCTGTGGTGTAGAGCAGGAGAAGCTATCAGGAACAAGAGAACACACACACACAGACAGAGACACACACACTCACAGACAGAGACACACACACACAGACAGACAGACACACGAACACACACCTCTCTCCCTAGACAGGGCAGGCTCCCCCGGCGTCCCTGAAAAGTTTGCCAGTGAGAGCGAGTTGAAGGAGGAGAATCTGCTGTGCGGGGTGATCAGTGGCCAGGAACATGTGAGTAAAATTGGCATGAAGAGGAGGCTGCAGCCCTGAGCCTCGCACTCTCCTTGCCTGCCTGCAGCTCTCTGACTGCTGGAGACACGGGAGGAGGGAGGCGGGAGGAGGGAGGGGAGAGGAGGCTGCAGCCCTGAGCCTCGCACTCTCCTTGCCTGCCTGCAGCTCTCTGACTGCTGGAGACACGGGAGGAGGGAGGCGGGAGGAAGGGAAGGAGGTGTAGCACAATGCAGCACAGTGCGATCCCAGCTCTCCCCCCTCTGTAGACACGGAATCCCGGACGTGACGGCCATTTTTTTTTAAATTAGCGCGACCCCTTTTGTAGCGCGGTCGGATCGGGTGGCCCCCGAGGACCGCGCTATAACGGGGCTGAGCTGTATATATATATATTATACCCACTGTACAAATGAATGTGTGAAGGATTGATATCGGGGCAGGGTGGGTTAACCCCTTAATTACTTTCACAGTTATTAACCGCTAAGGTGATTAAGGGGTTAACTGGCATTTGAAAGTATTTGCTTTGTATTTTTCTGCCAACGGAGCCCGTTTGATGAATGGACACCGATCACATTGCCAGGGGGTAACTAGAACTCTATTTATTTACTTTATTGATGCTGTTTTATGTGTTTAATAGTGGGCAAATAATCTATTATCCATATCTGGATAATAGTTATTTTGCCCATTACTGTACTGTATGTGTGTTTGGGGGTGGGGGGGTATTTATTTATTTAAATGTATATGACAGGTTTATTTTTTTACATACAGGTTTGGTTCCTTAGGTCTCCGGGGACCTCTATAGACCACCTGAGGACAACCCCGGATGCCCCCGGTTATCAGGCTGCAGACCCACGGGGGACACCTGCGGGGAAGAACAGGGGGCCCCGCAGCTTTGGGGGCCCGCGGACCTGTGGGGACCACATGAGGGCCCCTGACCCCTGTGGGAACCACCCGGGGACCCTCAGACACCTGTGGGGCTGACACGGGGACCCCGAGACACCCGCAGACCCACCAGTGGAGACCCCATTTGGGGCCTATGGTGACCTGCGGGAACCACATGGAGGACCACGGCGCCTGGCGGGGACCACCCATAGGCCTTTAGACCCTGGAATACTGGTACACTGTGGGGCATGCGGACACCCGTCAGGACAACCACGGACTCCCGTGGGCCTGGGGTATTAACCCTGTATGTAAAAGAATAAATCATGTATTTATGGGGGGGCACAGGGGGTGGGTTATGAATTGTTTATTAAATATAGTGATGTTTACTGTGAGTAGTGGGGTGGGGTAAGGGGGTATTGTCCCCAAGCCAGGTTGGGTAGGCCTCTCGGTGGGAAGTGGGTGAGTGTGGTTAGGCATCACAGGGTGGGTAGTGGGGGGGTGTATTTAGGCCTCCAGGTGAGTGGTGGGTGAGGGTGGGTTAACCCCTTAATTACTAATTAATAACCGCTAAGGTGATTAAGGGGTTAGGGGACATTACATTGGCTCTTTTTATTCTTGTGTATGTATTGCAGCATCGGAGGGGGACATGGACGGTGATGAAGATGAGGATGGCCTTCATCGTGGCAGCCGGACATGGGTGAGTGCAAAATGTATTTATTGTATTTATTCTGCTTTATGTATTTTAAATGGGCAAATGCACTATATATGGATAATAGTAATTTTGCCCATTACTATACTGTATGTGATAGGGGGCGGGGGGGGTGTATTTATTTATAAGTATTTTTGGGCTTTTTAATTATTTTTGGGGGGCACAGAATTGGTAATTCAGGTAAGCGGGGACCCCCGGGCACCTGCGGAGAACACCCGCGTGCCCCCGCCGGCCTCTAGAACCATTGCTCTGCATCCCCAAAATTACATATATGTACTGTATGTTAGGGGGTATACGGGTTGTTGGTGGCACAGAGGCTGTGTGTTGCGTATTGCAATGTTTATTGGGGCAATTGTTCCCAATAAACATGCTACTATGCCTTAACCCCTTCATTGCCTTAGCGGATAGCTTCTAAGGTAATGAAGCAGCATTAATTTATTTTAATAATATTGTGAGGGAACAGGGGGTCTCCTGAGCTGAACCGCATTGATTTCTGGCTCAGGGACCCCTTCTTCCTGAGTTACAGGCCCCGGTTTGGGGCATCGGGTGCCAGTGTCGCCGCCATCTTTATAGCGGCCACGTCACGTCTTGTACGCTAGTAAGATGGAACTAGAAAGAGTGCAGAGAAGAGCCACCAAATTAATAAAGGGGATGGACAATCTAACTTATGAGGAGAGGCTAGCTAAATTAGATTTATTTACATTAGAAAAGAGGCGTCTAAGAGGGGATATGATAACTATATACAAATATATTCGGGGACAATACAAGGAGCTTTCAAAAGAACTATTCATCCCACGGGCAGTACTAAGGACTCTGAGTCATCCCTTAAGGTTGGAGGAAAGGAAATTTCACCAGCAACAAAGGAAAGGGTTCTTTACAGTAAGGGCAGTTAAAATGTGGGATTCATTACCGATGGAGACTGTGATGGCAGATACAATAGATTTGTTCAAAAAAAGGTTGGACATCTTTTTAGATGGGAAAGGTATACAGGGATATAACAAATAAGTATACATGGGAAGGATGTTGATCCAGGGATTAATCCGATTGCCAATTCTTGGAGTCAGGAAGGAATTAATTTTTCCCCTTAATGGGGTTTTTTGTTTGTTTGCCTTCCTCTGGATCAATAAGTAAGTATAGATATAGGATAAAGTATCTGTTGTCTAAATTTAGTATAGGTTGACCTTGATGGACCTATGTCTTTTTTCAACCTCATCTACTATGTAACTATGTAACTATATGGCGGCGACACTGGCATCCGATGCCCCAAACCGGGGCCTGGAACTCGGGAAGCAGGGGGTCCCTGAGCCAGAAATCAATGCGGTTCAGCTCAGGGGACCCCCTGCTCCCGTACACTATTATTAAAAATACATTAATGCTGGTTCATAGCCGCTATGGTAATGAATTATTCTTTATTGATATGTGTGTTTTACTCATAGTGTAAATGAGCAGGGGGTCTGCGGAGCTGAACCTCTTTGGTTTTAGGTCCGGGAACCCCCTGCTTCCCGAGATAGAAACCCCTTTATGGGGTGTCGGTATCTCCTCTGCTTTGTTTACATCTCGCGGTCACGTGATCGGAATATTTAAATGCAGAGGGATACCAGCACCTCATAACAGGGCCTGTATCTCAGGAAGCAGGGGGTTCCCGGACATGAAACCAACACCATTCAGCTCCGGAGACTCCCTGTTCATCTACATTATGAATAAAATATTTTTTAAGAAATATGTATTTTTGGTCGAGGTTTGCACAGAGAGAGGCGAATCTCTCTCTGCCGCAGACAGATCTCGGCAGGGGAGCCTTATCGGCAGGTTATCGGCAGCTTATCGGCAGGTTATCGGCAGGTTATCGGCAGGCAGACTATCTCGCCACCGGCAATACGCCATGTTTTCTAATGTTGCTCTCGCAGGAATTCGGGAGGGATTCGGGTCTTCCTGTATACTGCGAGGGCAACACGCCAAAATCATGCCGAGTTGAAATCCCTGCCAAGAGTGCTTTTTCGGCGCTTACTGCATGGAGCTCATAGTTGTGAATCCATCTGCCTCGCAGCTTGTCTAGGATAGCTCTGAGACAGCTGCCTGATTACCAGAAAAGTCTTCCTTATATCTCATCATGCTGGTTGTCATGTGTCTGCTTACTTCCTGATTGCCCAGCTTTTTCTCCTGTGTTAACCTTCTGAGTGCTGGTTGCAGGACTCAGATGTATGTTTGCCAGGCATAATAATCAGTACCTGACTTCACCCTGTCACAGGGGGCTTATGCTAACAAAAGGTGTGGAGCCATTAAGTCTGATTCTGACCCTGGATCACAGGGACACATGCTAGGCATAAGTGTGAAAGCCATCTGAAGGGGGTGGCTAAATTGAGTACCGACATCCTGCTCTAACAAATGCTGTCAGACCAAATCCAGACTCTGTGGAGCCTGGAGTAACTGAGAGACCCCTGGCTTTTTGCATAGTGATTAGGCACGATGGCGTTTTTCGCACATGCTCTGTTGCCACGCTGAAGCTCAGGTGTAAGCTTTCCCAGAACTGGCAAGCATCTATGAGTGGCTAGTGGGACAATTCCCACCCTGCTGGTTGGTGGTAATACTGGGGGCTGCCTTTGAAACGGTTATAAAAAAAATGAGCAGCCAGCCCAGTGAATGTGATTCAAGGTGTGTTTCAAGATTTCAAAGTCCTAGGTGATTTTAAGTTTCCAGTTCCCAGCAAGAAAGAGGCAGGGCTCTGCTTCAGCACAGCCTGCCTAGAAGCTTTGCAGTTACAAGCCTATTGAGGGTAAACTTCTAGATGTGAAGTCCCTACACCTAGGAAAGATTAGTTTTGTATCCCAGTTTCCAAAGTAAGTGTGTCTTTCTTCTGTATTTTGTGTAACATTGCTGTGTATGTTCTTTTTGTAAATAAATCACAATTTATTGTATCTCTGCTTTGCTCAAACAATGATCCTGGTAATTAAGGTTTTCAAAGCATTGGTATCCCGTGACAGGCTTTTTTCTGGTGGCAGCAGAGGGATAAATTGAGCGTATGTTTTAGGGTTTAGGGGTGCGGTGCGGTCTGACCCCAGAGCGGAGCGCAGGAGGCTGCAGGTGTCCAAGTTTAACTCGGCCAATGGGTCAGACCGGGACTCCTGACATCGCGGGCTCTTGTGTGAAGAGCCAGGGTCTACCAGTTTAGATCCACGCCAGGGATGCCTGGAAGCAAGTAGGTAAGGTGGGTGATCATGTGAGGCCAGTCCTGAACCTGTTACAGGTAAAAGGGGAACCTTACCAAGGGGTAGCTACAGACGTAGTGGGACACCTCATGATCCACAGTTGGTCTGGCAAGTGTTACATGCTCATGGGGGTAGATTGGTCTACCCAGGACACTGATGCTGTGGTGCTTGCCACCATCAATGCGAGGGCAGGGGCAGAAGCATTGTTAGAGATTAGAATAAGTGAGTGTTATGCCTTGTGTTTGTTTTAGAATGATACAGTATGTGGAAGTTTGCTCAGCACACACAAAAGAAGATATAATATGATTTATGTTTAATACTGTGTGTCTGCTTTTTCTTCTTGAAACCATATAACCTATTCAGAATTATTCTCTTGCTCTCTTATCCCCAGCTGCACCATCATATGAAGAATATCCGGTTTACAAACCCAGTTGGCGAGGAGATATTTTTTGATAAAGATGGGAATGCACCAGCTCGATATGATATCTTGAACTATGTTATCTCTCCACTTAATCACTCTGGCTATTATAAAGTCGGCAGCTTTGATGGTTCATATCCCAAAGAACAGCAGATCATACTGAACAAGAGTGCGATACGTTGGAATAAGTTTTTGAAACAGGTTAGAATAAGTAACAAATGAACAAACAAAATGAACAGCTTGCGTATACTGACTGATCTGTGTGGTTGATTTATAGTGCTGGTTGTTTAAAGTGTGCAGTTAGAACCAGAAGCAGTTTGAACAAGGAAGAGGTTAAACAAGGTATAGTTTATTGAAGTACAGTCTACTGTTAGTACTTACAAACTTCATACACTGGCGACACACTTTATTCGAGCTCGGCTAGTCCCACGAATTCGGGTATACCCGGGTGTATTGAGGTTTGTGACTGTTTTCTGCCCGAGTGCATTGAGGTATTTTCTAGGCAGGGATTGAAGCATTTTATTCCCGCTGGCTGCAATACTGCACAGTACATATATATATACTGCATTACAATTCATGAATTTATGCCATCTGGTAGACACGCGAAGCATTGCAGCCTATTAAATCCTAATCATTATCATTTAACAGATCAGCCGCCCGTCAGCCAGGCATGAACCCAGGCTGGGAAGGCAAATGCAACGGGGCTTGTCAGAGGTGAGGAGCGGCGCATTCCAGGTATCTGCCAGGTACATACTGGGTATTTGCTCGAATAAAGTGTGTCGGTGCAGTAGTTGCTAGAATGAGCAGGATTGAAAATGCCACTCAATGCACATCTTGCCACATGTATGTGCACTTGGAGCAGCTGTTCCAAGGAGCATACCGCTGTGGGAAGTGTGAGCGGGTGGTCTCTTTAGAATCAGAGATTGCTGATCTAAAGAGGCAACTTGCAATATTGAGGGACATTAGCAATCTTGAAAGGGAATTAGAGCTCACTGAGCATGCCCTTGCTTCGACTAGTGGTGCAGATTGTGGCGCTGATGAGCAGGTAGGCAGCTTGGTTGCTATTAGTGAGGAGCAGGTAGGTAGCTTGGTAGCTGTTAGTGAGGAGCAGGTAGGTAGCTGGGTGACAGTTAGAAGGGGAAGCAGGGGCAATAGGGAGAGGCAGGTAAATTCTGAGCTGACACATCCAAATAGATTTGCCATGTTGAGTGAAGATATTGGGTATGTTGGGGCAGAAATGGCAAGGCTGGGGGAAACTAATTCCACTAGCAGCCAGGGGAATAGTTCCTCCAGCACAGTGGGGACTCAGGATGCTCAGATACAAAGAATGGTTGTGGTGGTAGGGGACTCCATTATTAGGAAGGTAGATAGGGCAATCTGTTCCCATGATCGCATGAACCAAACAGTTTGTTGTCTCCCGGGTGCTCAGGTTCGGCACATTGCGGATCGGGTAGACAGATTATTGGGGTGGGCTGGGATTGACCCGGCGGTCTTGGTACACGTTGGCACCAATGACAAAATTAGAGAAAGATGGAGGATCCTAAAGAATGATTACAGGGATCTAGGCCAAAAGCTTAAGGCAAGGACCTCCAATGTAGTATTTTATGAAATACTACCAGTGCCATGCGCTACCGCAGGGAGAAAGTCAGAGATCAGGGAGGTTAAAGCTGCAGTTCAGTCTTTTTTTTTTTACATTTATTTTTTTACTTCAATAGTTCCATGTGTGCAATCTCTAATTAGCTAAAGAACAGTATAGCTGCAGCTCAATTCGTTTTCCATGTATTGATAGGTCGAAATTTGGTGACATATTAAAAGCTGGGATTTGTTTATTATCTGCTTGACTGGCAGTGGAAGCTCATGAATATTCATGAGCATTCCTGCACTGACAAGTGCTAGAGGGAGGGCAGGGCTGACAAAGGGGTGTGCCAGAGCTTGTGACAGGACATGAAGGGGCAGTGCCTTAGGAAATGGCTGTTAAAATAGAATACAAGAAAATTGGTCTTTCAAAGTTGTTTTTTTAAAACAGAAAATGCTAAAAGTATTTTTTCTTACTACCGAACTGATTTATTAAAAAAAACACACATGCAGGATATTGACTGAACTGCAGCTTTAATGCATGGCAAAAAAAGTGGTGCAGAAAGGAGGGGTTTGGGTTTTTAGAGCACTGGGACTCCTTTTCTGAGAGGTGCCATCTATATTCTAGGGACGGATTGCACCTCAATGAAGAGGGATCTTCTGTGCAAGGGGAAGAAAGCTAAAAATGTTGGAGGAGATTTTAAACTAGGATGGAGGGGGAAAGGGAATAAAACAGATAATGAACTAAATGGAATAGATGAGGATACAAGGGGGTAAGGAGGTAGAATTGGGACAAGTGTGAGTTTGACAAGCAGTGAGACACCCATAGTAAATACAGATAATACTAGAAAACTTCTAAAGACTAAACCAAGTGGGCACAGAAAGGAAGGAGCAGATAAGATAATAATACAGGCTGAAAAAAACTTAAATGCATGCTTGCTAATGCAAGAAGCCTGACAGATAAAATTGGGGAGCTTGAATTAATAGCTGCAAGGGAGCAGTATGATATCATAGGCATCACTGAAACATGGTGGGATGAAACTCATGACTGGACAGTTAATTTAGAGGGTTATTCCCTTTTTCGGAAGGATCGAACAAAAAGAAGGGGAGGTGGAGTATGTTTATATGTTAAACCGGATCTTAAACCTATTATAAGGGATGATGTTTATGAAGGGAATGATGAAAATGTGGAGACCTTGTGGATAGAAATTATCAGTGGAGGTAAAAGTATAAAGAAAATGTTTGTGGGAATATGCTATAAACCACCAAATATCTGTGAGATTGAGGAAGCTAAAATACTTTTGCAAATGGAGAAGGCATCAAAACTGGGTCATGTTTGCATAATGGGGGATTGTAATTATCCAGACATAGACTGGGGCAATGAGATTAGCGTTACAACAAAAGGAAACCGGTTTTTGGGGGTGCTTAAAGACAATTATATGACCCAAATTATTGAGGAACCAAACAGGAGAGGGGCAGTTCTGGATTTGGTCATATCAAACAATGTAGAAGTAATAACAAATATTCAAGTCCTGGAACATTTGCGTAACAGTGATCATAACATGGTCTCATTTGACATAAATGTTCAAAAAAACAGATTACTTGGGTTCAACAAAGACTTTAAACTTTAGAAAGGCAGATTTTAATAAACTGAGGTCTAATCTAGTAGTAATACAATGGGATGATGTTTTTGCAGGAAAAATGTAGAAGATAAATGGGCAGTCTTTAAAACATTGTTAGAAAAGCACACTTATCAGTGTATACACTTGGGTAATAAGTATAAAAGAAATAAGTCAAAACCAATGTGGCTAAATAAACAGGTAGGGGAGGAAATGGACAAGAAGAGGAAGGCGTTTAGATTCTTTAAGTTAGAAGGGACAGAGACATTGTATCAGAATTATAAGGAATGTAACAAAAATTGCAAAAGGGCAATCAAATTTGCAAAAATGGAAAATGAAAAAAGGATTGCAATAGAAAGTAAGGTCAACCCTAAAAAGTTCTTTAAGTACCTTAATAACAAAAAAATGAGAAAAGAAAATATGTATGTATGTATGTATGTCTTTATTTGTATAGCGCCATAAAATGTACATAGCGCTTATAATATAAGACCCTTTCAGTGTGAGGTGGGTAGGCAGATTATTGGAGATAAGGAAAAAGCTGAAGTATTAAACAAATTCTTTGCCTCTGTGTTTACCAGGGAAGAATCAAGTCCAATAGTAGTGCCGCAGGAGGAAGCCACAACCTCCATATTAATGAACAATTTGTTAACTGAGGAATTAAAAAGCAAGTGATTGTAAGAATGGCAAAAATTGATAAAGTATCAAAAACATGCTTCACATAATGATTTATTAAAATCAGTCCTTTCAATAAGCCCATGTCGAGAAAAAAAGGGGGGGGGGATGTATCTTTTTTTCCAGACTTGAAATTCACATTGAGGGGCCTATGCAGTAAACAGCAATAAACCCCTTATCACCAGCTTCTCACCAAAAAAGCCTACTGCGATTCAGTAAGCCCAGAGAAGCTGCCGACAAAAGCAAAACTCGCCGTTTTTTTTCCCCGAAAAAAAAAATCCGCCGACCGCTTGGAGATAGGCCCCTTCTCGTCGCTCATCGCCAGCTTCTCAAACTCGCTGTATTCTATTAGCCTCGACCAGCTTCTCGCAGCTGTTCGCCGCTCTAAAATGGAGAATTTATCTCCAAATGGCCATGCTAGAAAAAGTTGGGTAGAAGGTGGGGATGAGCGGCGAGACACGACTTAAAAAAATCAGGCCTTGTTCATGCATCGGATTGATGCCAGGGTCTCCGGAGCTGATATCCATTAATACCATTACCAGAGACCCCGGGCATGAATTAGTTGCTTGGAAAAGGCATTTACACTAAGTCCCGAATGACACCTTACCACCGAGAAGGGGCTGCTCTGCCTGAATGGTTCAACCGAACACTGCTCGATATGCTGGGCACCCTGACGGGCTCGCAGAAGAGCGAGTGGAGTAAGCATGTGGAGTCCATGGTGCATGCCAAAATTGCACCCACCACGAATTCACCTGGTATACCCCTTACTTCCTCATGTTCAGACGAGAAGCTCGGCTACCGGTGGATATACGTCTGCGGATATCTACCGATGAGGTATCCAATAGAACACATTTCAAGTATGTACAACGGCTACAGGACAGTTTGCAACAGGCATATAAATTGACAGAGAAAGCTTTAGCTCAATTAAATGCTAGTTACAAACGGCGCTACGACCATAAGATTCGCCATAAGGAAATTCTTCCTGGAGATGCTGTCCTTCTTCGCATTCTAGGGATTCCCGGGAAGCATAAACTGGCCGACCATTGGAGAGATGGAGCATATGAGGTTGAATCGCAGATGCCTGGCCTCCAGGTTTATCGTATCAAAGACTCCGACGGCCGGGTAAAGGTATGGCATCGAAACCATCTCCTCCCTATACCCCAAGTAGGAGATGAAGAACCCGAAATAGTAGCTACTCCCCTAAATGGGGAGACAAACTCAACAGAGGTTGGTCCAGAGACTATAAATAACACCACCTCTGAGGACTCTATGGAGAGAACCTCTCAAAGGGGCTTTCCAACCACCAGGGCATCTCTCGAAGGACCTAAAGGTAAAGGGCCCTATGGTTCAATGCCAAATAGGGTGACTCCAGTGAGTCAGCCTTTAGATCTTCATAGCCCATGCTTTGTGCCTCAAAGAGACTGTGTTGAGACATTGATCCCCTCAAGGGAAGAGGCTGAGCCGCAAAATTATGCTAGTCACTCTCCAGAGGGAGTGACCGAAGAGCAGCTCCGCAGGAGCCAAAGAGTTGGTCAACCTCCCATGAGGATGACATGATCACTTTGTGGCACCCCATTATGAGGCTCAGCAGTGGGCTCGCAGTAATGTGAGATCTGTTATCGGAATGTTTAGTGAAATGTATAATCTTATGTAGAGCTGATACAAGTGATATGTTGTATTCACATATATGCATTTTATTGTGTAAAATATGTGTGCACTTGGTAACGTTCCATAGCGGGGTCATTGGATTTCTCACCAGGGGGAGGATGTAGCCAGATCCCCCTCTAAGCTTTGTTTACCCTTCCTCCCTGCACTCACCTCCGTGGCGGTTAAGAGGTTTGTGGCTGGTCCCGGAGGCGTGCGAGCGAGTGTGCACACGCCGGTAGGCAGATCCCGGGGGCATGCAGGGTGTGTTTGGGTTATCAGGTGTCGATCGCGTCGCCAATGAGAGCACCGCCATGTTGAGGAACCTTAGCAGATGCACAGAAAGCGGCAGCCATTACATGTCACGCTTGCACATTTATTTAGCGTGCAAAGACTGGCCAATAGGAGAAAGAATCTAGGCAGGGACTACATATCCCATGAGCCTCTGAGTAGTCACCTATCCTCAGATAGCCAATAGGGCTGAATAGGGAAGTGTTCAGAAGGGACCACGCTAGAGAGTGGGTGCTGGGATAGCAAGGGGAGTGGAGGTGTGTGTGCACGGGTCAGTGACCCACTGCACTAGGCCATAATTCCCCCTAGGACCCAGTGCAGAACCTGAGTCACCTTCAGCTTGTGATTACTGTAGGGACAGGACCTTTAGGCAGGGACTTGCCTTTAGTATCAGTAACAGTTAGGGACAAAGCTGCTGTGCTGAGTATTGTGACATTCTTAGTCTGGAAACAGAATACCAGGACTGCAGTAAGGATCCTCACTCACGTGGAGTCCAGGACCTCGCTGTGGACTGCACTGGATTGGTGGATCCTTTTTGAAGTGTCAACAACCGGGTGCTGGAGCACCCGGCAGGTACTTTCATAAGTGCAACAAATACTGGTACCTTACAGGCGCTGATCCTGAATTGGGGGTGGGTTTCTTGGGGACACTCAGGGGTTAAGTGACCAAGGGACCCAGCTCATAGGTGTCAAAACATTTGGTTCTTGTGTGCATTTTAATGACAGGAGAGAAAAAAAACCTCATCCTGCCTGTCCCTGTTTAAAACCTGCAGCAAAAATACACTTTATTGAAAATACATGTTCCCCTTATCTCACACATATTTTTCATATGTGTGTGCTTGGGGTGCACTATACTGCAAGCACATACAATCCTGCCAAATCGGGACAACAAGGGACAGAGGGAAAAATAAGACATGTACAGTGCATGAAAAATTAACCCCTTCTTCCCCAATACAAAATAGGGGTAACCAGCTGAGCACACTGCCTTTATTAATGCGCTGATTACGCCCATTTTCTTCACAGCACAGTACTGTACACATTACAATTCATTCATTTCTGCCACCTGAAAGTTACGCAAAGATTTGCACCCAAAGAAATCCGAAACCATTAAATAAAAACAGATCAACGCGTTAAATACAGGTGTGCCTGGTGTGATTGGCGGCGTGAATTCTGCGTGGAATACAGCAGAGCACACGAAAATGGCTCTGTGAAATGTTCGAATAACGGCCGCTGCATCTATATCCTATGAAACTTGTAGGAATTTAGTTATAGAGTGCAAGCTCAGTATATATTTGTGGACACCGGACATGCTGTTTCCGCCTTCTCCTAGTTGCCGCAATACAGGCTTTTGACTGTCCAAAAAAACAGAAAAAATACTAAAACGTGCGCTAAGTTGCACTGCCAGTGTATGGTATGTGCCCGAAGCTCCTACAAATGAGGTGGAGGGTAAGTGATGCGATCAGTAGAGCGATTAACCATAAGCTGCTAGAAGCAGTGAATATACCACAGGTGCATGTGGTACACCCCTCGTAGCAGTAAACACTAGATTTGCACAGATAGTTAATAATAACAACTGTTAGATAGATGTAGTCAAAAGGCAACGATTGACTGCAGAAATTCAACAAGTGAATTAAGTAGCACCTTGCCAAAAGACTGAGACAATATGAAGTGATTGTTGCGCTGGTTCCTTTTTCCTTTAGAATAAGTAACGATAGATAGTTAAATACAATGAAAACTAAATGTTCCTCACTAGAGATTCAGACAATTTTGTATTAATATTTGCACCAGCGATGGATTAATATTTTCATCTGCGCAGTTTATGTTAAACAAGGAGAGCAAATGTGTGAAATTCTGACGGTTGCCACTATCGCAAATTCATCCCAAACATTTGATTTGTCCTGAACCTGAGATATATATAGAGAGAGATGAGCACACTTGAGATATCTGGGAAATATGTTAATGAAATATGCAAAGTATATTCAAATGAGTTAGATTAGCAAATGTCCTCATGTTGTAGAAAGCTGTATTTAAAGGGATCTCTAACATCATCTCTAACATCATTGTCACGGTAACTTGTGATAGGATATAATATACACCAAATAACTGGGTTGAATTGAACACAACTTAGATATAATAAAGAGAGTTTATTCCTTAAAGAAGGTGAACACACAAGATAGTACAAATAACAGACAAGAAATAGCATTTACTTAGGGATTAGGATGATCCAGTCAGCAGCAGCCACGTGCCAAGGCTGCACGTGCTCAGTGAGAAAAAAAACAGTACCCGAAATAAACGCTTTAATTCGGATGAAAATACAGCCCTTGTGACGGGCATTGTGGCCAGCTATGATCAGCTGTGTGGTAATTTATTAGGTAAGAACATATTTTCATTGAGTATCTCCCAAATTGTACTCCTATGATTCATCCTAAATTATTTTGAATATAGCTGATATAAGAAATGTCATGTATGTCACAATGGAATAAATAGCATCTATGTAAGTATCTAATGAATGTTATGTATGTAAATAATGTGCTTCATGTATTGCAATATAGAATGCATGTAATATATTGTAGTATATTATCTATCTAAAAGCAAAAGAAAGACGGTGCAAAATAGCGCTAAAAATAAAATTACCCCTATTTGGACACACGTGAAATACAATTGAAATTACAATAGTGGCAGCCAGACAGAAACTGACAGTACAGTCAGTGGGATGGCATAAAGGAAAAAGAAATGCCGGCGCCAAACGTGACAGTGAATTATAAGTATATTTGAAAAAGTCCAAACCAAATGGGTGGTAGTCCAATTGATGTCCTTAGATGGTCAGTGGGTGATCAAACGGACTGTGGAAGCTCCCAAGGGATGGTGAGATATGTGAAAATAAAGGAAAATAAATTATGGTGCAGTATATCAGTCAATGCAGATATAAAACCATGAAACATATAACATTAACAACACAATACAAACATGACACACTAGACAAACTAACATTAACACAAGCCAGACTATAAAATAATGAAAAGCTATTTATTAACAACTAATTGCAGGGTTCCGTGGTATGCAGACATCAGTCCGAGGGTGGGGGGTAAAATCGTTGCCCTACTCACACGATTAAGAAGTTTTCAAGCAGTGAGGATAAAGACACAGTCTTTGGTAGTCTCAAGATGGCGACCGGAGTCTTCTTACTGGCGTCCCACGTGACGGGGATGCAGTGTGGAGCCGCACGGGCCGCAGGAGCTGTACCATCAAACGGACGTCTGCCGAAGTCTTGTCCTCTTGTTATTCTCGTCCCCCACAACACAAATCAGGATACTAGGCTGCTACTACCGGGAACCACAACTCCAACTCTAAAATAAATAATTCCCAACGCGTTTCATGCGCATGCGCGCACTTTCTCAAGGGATGTCACTGCCCCTAAGTCTGGGTGGTTTAAATACCCATGGTCCATGCTTCTGATTGATCAAACAATTAATTAAACAATTAAACATGGTGATGATTAACCACATGAGTACCAGAATAGGGGTAGCTAGCTACAAAGCCTGGCTAACATACATATATACATAAAGATCACAAACCTACACAACATTAAAAACATATAAAAGTTACTAAAATGTCTAAAAATATAAATAATGAATGAAGCTTACAAGAACAAAAAATGAGTTATAAAAAGGCCTTCAATTCAAAATCTATATTTAACCCCTTCGGTGAGAGTGTTTTCAATTCATAGATCCAGTATGCTTCACGCATTATAATATAGGTCGATTAGAGAGCTAATAGATAGGTCAGGTCCATTTACATCATAGGAATAAAATATATAATGTGACAAAATGTATACATTATAGTTCAGTATCCCATGTTTGTCTAAAAATGTTTCTATTTCCTTTTATGCTCAATAATTCATGTTGGTATAATGATCCTAATTTAGCCCATATTTGGGGACATGTCGATCACTAACATGGCCGATATGAAACTCAAATATTTAGGATTAATTAATTAATAAATGAATGATTAAATGTATATATCCATTATTGCTATCCAATGTTCTTCATGTTAAGTGTTTATCAATATATAGTGAACATTCATGTCTGTATAAGGAGTACAGGCTAAATACCAACTAAGAGGTTAAAAACAACAATACGAATAAATACAATACTGGCCTCTACTTTTATAGAGATTAATAGTACAAACTTGTAAACCAGCTACAGACAGGAATGAATGCATTTAATGCTTAATAATCAAGAGACATCAATTGGTTTTCATGTACTGATATAACCTTTTACATATATATGACAATTTCCTTTGATCTGTGTATTGATATGAATTTGTATCTAATTCATTTAATATTTTATACTTGATGTGTATAATAATTACTATTCACAAGATTTAATTAGGCCAATATATTGGTTTTAATTGATTTTTATTTATCAATTTATCCCTTTCATGTGTTTTACTAATTGCTGATTAATATGGAAGGGGGTTGATTAACATACACACATATAAATAGCTGTGACACACTTCCGTCATTTATCCCCTGATGAAATCACCGTGTGTGTGAAGAAACGCGTTGGAAAGTAGTGTGAGCTATTGGTTTTGAGTGTACCTCACTGCACTACCTGCTGGGACTCTACCTGCATTGGTAAACACTTGCGTAAGAGGTGCGTCTGCCATCAACTTAGTGGGGTCGCAGAGCCATTACCTCCCATCCGGTTACTACTGTAAAAGCGGTGGACTTCCTGGTCACATCGGGAGAGGTTGCGCAGCCTCCAAGGCCCTGCTGGACGGTGGCTCAGAGGAGCTGGGACTTCACGGAGGAGAGACGTGGAAGCGGTGCAGTATATCGTGCAGTTGGCGAATGAGATTGCTCATTACATGCTTTTATTACACGTTTGTTTGTGAATTTAAAATTGTTGGACCTAGGAATGGTATTAAAAGTGTATTTTTTCATATTACACTAAGATCGGGCGCTTTCTTTTCTTGTTGTTTGCAGATCATTGGGAGGTCGTTGGTTCCTGCAGAGAGCAGCCTGATCCTGAATCATCCATTTTTTCTTTATACAGGATCAACCGTTATTTCATTGGTTTGATATGGATTTATATTGATTTTTTGATTTTTGAAGACATTGACTGGTACTACTTTTTTAATGCAAATTCAATTATTTTAATTTTATTTTTAATCTTTTTTCAACCAATAGCTCACACTAATTAATGATATTGATATAGGATACTAGTTCCTTAATATTATATGTGTATGTATGTAGATACTTTTTTAATTGTCTCTTGGTATATTTCCATTTACTACGAAGACATCAATAGAATCATTGGTATCTAGTGTATTAGTATTATCTCCTGAGGAGCGCAGTCTTCATTTTGTTTGTACTTTATTCGAGCTCGGCTAGTCCCACGAATTCGGGTATACCCGGGTGTATTGAGGTTTGTGACTGTTTTCTGCCCGAGTGCATTGAGGTATTTTCCAGGCAGGGATTGAAGCATTTTATTCCCGCTGGCTGCAATACTGCACAGTATATATATATATACTGCATTACAATTCATGAATTTATGCCATCTAGTAGACACGCGAAGCATTGCAGCCTATTAAATCCTAATCATTATCATTTAACAGATCAGCCGCCCGTCAGCCAGGCATGAACCCAGGCTGGGAAGGCAAACGCAACGGGGCTTGTCAGAGGTGAGGAGCGGCGCATTCCAGGTATCTGCCAGGTACATACTGGGTATTTGCTCGAATAAAGTGTGTCGGTGCAGTATATATATATATACACACATATATAATTGTAGGATTAGTATGTCGACAAACATATTCAGTATGTATGTATGTGTTGTTGCATATGTGTGTTATAATGTTTATAATAACGCCATGAGCTTAGTTCCCACTAAATTCTTTGTCCTTGCAAAAGTCAACACACTTTTGTTGATGAATAATTGTGTAAACATTGCATTACAAAGCATTACCAATTATACAAAAATTACATTTTAAACTATCTGATCATGCTCTTATTTATAAACACCTGCTTGTGGGAGTGTAGGAGCTGTAAAAAGTGGCTTTTGTTTTTTAACCTTGAGACTCACGTCACATTGATAAAAAGTATCCAATTGTGTATTTGCAAGAGATGCTTTGAATTTGTCATTATTAACTTGAAATTACAAGGGAATAGACATGGCTTCAAGTGTGAGACGACCATTCAAATCATACAAATTTTTACTTTTTGATGCGATAGAATCACAACAAGATAAACGAGACACTCTATGTGAGATTTATGCTTTTATTGCTGACAAATATCCTTACTATAAAGAAGCAACCAATTAAAAACAATGGAAAGTATCAGTCCGTTACAACTTATCAAAGAATCAATGTTTTGAACGAGTCTACCCCCGGCCTGGTGAAATGTACTGTTGCTGGAAAGTTGTGGATTCTATGAAGATTACTTTAGAACATGGAACATATCTTCTGCTAAACAGCTTCTTCTTACGTAATCCCCATTACAACCAACTCTCACAGAATACTGTCTCTTACCCAAGCCAACAACATTGTGTACCAGAATGTGAGATGCAATGTGGTGGTAACTGCAATGGTATGTTGCATAATGTACATGGTCAAAACCTGTGTGCATGGGAAAACAGAGAACCTGTGTACCTGCCTCAGTCCGTGTCCTGTCTACCAAACGCTGCGGAACCATATGACGGTGTCACCGAGATGTATGTGCCCCAGGATTACACGATTGACTCAACCATTGGCAATCCGTGTCCGCGTAGCGGCAGCAGCGGCGGCGGCAGTGGCGGCGGCAGCGGCGGTGGTGGCAACAGCGGCAGCAGCTGCGTATTCCAGGAAGGTCGTTTATAACTTCCAAAAAAAGGTAAACATTGTTATACTTTAACAATGACAAAGCTAATTATATTTTACAATAACACTGCATGATGTGCAGCATATCACTCACGCATGTGCAAAAGCAAAACATGTTTTGTAAACTCGCACACATTCTAACATGTGTACATAAACATTATGAAAGTTGGCAAACAAGAACATTTTGTGAAAATGACAGACATGTAAAGTTATTTTAGCAAACTGTTATCCCATTTTTGCGAACATTACACATGTATATCCACACACGCTCATGTACAATCAATTGTTTACTATTCCACATCATCTAATGTGAACGCCGCATCCATCTGTGACGTGGGTACGTGATCATCTGACAATGCAGGCTCACAACTATGACGAGCTACATGGAGGTGCCAATATGATGTGCACGCGCAATCTCTGTTGCGTGTGTACACTTATTATGTACGCATACAAAGAAACGCTCACAAAAAAAATAATTCTCAATGCTTGTAGTTAGAAATTACACAACTTAGATTTGAAACATATGTGTACCTTATGCGTCAACATGTACACTACCGACACACTTTATTAAAGTGTAGCCGGTTCCGCAAGCCGGGAGATTTCCCGGCTTGCTAGTGGCCGCCCCTCGGCGTGCCGCGCGTCACCGACGCGCGGTCACGCGTCTTCGGGAGCCTGCGCCCCCTCCACGCGCGTCCAGGGCTCCCCGAGGGAGCCCTGGTGTCCCGCGATGTGGGGGACGGCGGCAGGGGGTTCCGGGGGACCCGGCGGACCCGGCAGCGGTAGGGAGAGCGCCCCGATCGGAGGGCGCTCTTCCGCTGCTTCGGCGCGCGCCCGTCACCCTCCGGCGCGCGCCAAGCTACTGCTGCGGCCAAGAACGGGCAAATGCTCGAATAAACTTGGCCGCAGCAGTACACTCATTGACATCATATGACATCTCAGTAATGATAACATAATCATTGTCCTGCAAAGTTTGATAAGTTTGTCCTTTGTATTTCAGAAATATCACTCTGAGATGGAGTCACAAGCAATGAAATTACCTGGCTACACAAAGAGAGTTTGCAGATTTGAAACGTGTGTCAAAGTTAGAATGAATGTTACAATGCTTGCAAACACTGTAGCGCTGATTTAGACAGTCTTGTAGTGAATGTTACATACTGTACATAAACACACATTACCAGCTATGTACTCATGCTACAGCCCCAACATCATTAATCTATATTGATGTTAAATAAGAGTGCTGCTGTGCTTGGAAAATATATAGAACTAAAGACAGGTGTGGGCAATGCAAATTCAAAATAGCTACACATACAGTATATGTTCATAAGTATAAAGTGAAACATAAAATATATTCATAAAAAGAATGTAGGATTATAGTATTATAAACATATGTCCAAAGCATACGTAGCCTGCCCAGCAAACATCCATGTATATGTATAAAAATAAACAAATTATTAGCATTGATGTTTGCTTAATTGCATACATACATACAGAAATACACCAAACTGCAATGTGTATAATGTGCAATTAAGGGATCATTCTCAAAGTGTGATATATAAAAATAAAACATGTGATGATGTTTCAATGTGCAGAGAAATATACATTAAACTTTCATTAACATTATATTATCATGGTGAAACATGAATGCTTGTTAATAATGATATTTAAATAATTATATTGTAATGTAAAAATTGAAAACATACAACATATTTATTACAAACAAACATTACATTTTGGTACATGCAAATGTATTAGTGTAAGAATATTTCAGGTATCACAATATTGTGTAGCTAGACAAGAAACATATTGTCAGACAATTGATGTTCTTGTTAACATTTGACAAGTGTTGTCTGACATACACATTCAGTGTTGCCTTCGCGCATGAGTGCAGAGAGGAAACTGTTCATACGTTTACGTTACACAATGTATGAATGAACAATGTCAAACAGTGTCCAACACAGCAAACATGGAGCAAACACCAACAACACAATACAGTCATAAAATTTTGAAACACATCTATGTTTAAATATAAATGTAACAACATGATAGTGTAACTAAACATGTGACTGTGTCACGACTGTGCTCGCCACAAACCTGGGTGGGACCGCGTGGCTGAGGTGGGGTTGTAAAAGCACCGACCTTAGACCGCGCAGGCTGATCCGGATTGCGCAGTTCGTAGTCGTACGTAGCAGGGTCAGGATAGGAGAAGACAGCATCGTCGGTGGACACGCCAGGGTCAGGACTGGAGACATCAGGGTAAACGTTGTTCAAGCAGGAGTTCGGCAACAGATGGTCAGGAGAGTCCCGCTTCAGCTTAGGAGCGCGGGAGTGGCCTCTGCGCGTGCGGCGACCATGGCCCATGGTACTGGTCTCAGGAGGTGGTAGACAGACCAGAGTAGCACACCGCCTAGCTGCACTGGTAAACCAGTGCTTCAGCACAAGAGTTCTGAGCGGGCTGGGGAATCCTCC